>WBMW01005462.1:0-63032 GCA_013396635.1 Penelope pileata
ACTCACATACACACACACACACAGAATACTATGCATACGTGGACACACACGAGTAAGAATGTATATTTGTATGGTAGATTCTTGGAAATAGACATTCTTAGCAAATATGGATGACAGATCAATTGTAATTTATTTTCTTTTAACACTGTATCATCATAAAGAAAACTGGTATAAATGAAAAAAATCTATTTCAAATATCTACATCTAAAATTTTAGGCAGTGAAAAAGCACTTTGTTGACAAGGAGTGTGGAATGATGAATGTTAATTGTCAGAAACTGCTGAATGCCTTTTTTTTTAGTTGCCACAAACAAATTCACATATCAGAACGAACAATACTGCTAAATATTCCTTTTTGTTTTTTTTTTTTNTCTTTTTCTTTTTTTTTTTTTTTTTTTTTTGTTAAAACGCACCGGGGAAAAGAAAACAAAAAACTGGAAATTCATACATCTTTCAAAATTTGAAATTGAAGCAATATTTAGAACCATAGATGAAGAAACACTGTGGCATTGGTGTAATATACACAATGCACTTGGTTTTTTTTTTTATCTGTAATGTACATCAAATACTTTACAACAATGCATTAACAAAAGGCAAGAAACATCTTGCTGTACAGAGGAAACCCCAAATGCAACTTGAAGCCTAGAGTCACAATGAATGAGGATATTAAACAAAGTGTGAGAAGCTGTTCCCCATAAAGTATGTACGCTGCTCAGTTACTTGTGCTTAACTCTTGACCCACATCTACTGTCATGTTCTCCCTCCTTCTTTCAGCCACATTCAATACACAGCACCGAACTTTAGACTCTACTGGCCAACGCTAAGGTTGTCCTACACTGTAAAATATATATATAGCATATATATTTCTTTCTAATTACTCCCAGGTTTAGCTTTCTTTTCTTTTAGCCTTCTAAAAAAATCTCTTAATTTTTTCCATACTGGTTATCTGGGCCTTCCTATGGAACAGGCTTTAACAAACTAAATTTGCAGGAAAAAAAATGTCTTGTGGTATGCATGCACATGCACAGTTCCTGGAGCTTTTGTATCTGCCCAAGTCTCAAACCCAGGAGTCGGGAGAGGCTGGATAGTGGCTTGTTTCATAGTTAAGTTCACTATAGGGACGAGCAGCTGAATAGAAGTCGACGTAGTTGCCAGTTGACTTTAGTCCCAGGTGCATGTTGTATTCACTTGCAGGTGGACGATGATGCACTTGGTCCTCAAAGAAGGACTCATCATAGTTTCTGGTTGAATTCTGAAACGGCTGATATGGTTCGTAATCTTTTCTGCTGGGCTCCTGTGGAACTGGCTGTGTTGAAACCTGAAAGATAGCGATATCCACACCTCTTAGATACAACTTTCTGTGGGCAGCAGGAGGGAAAAAGGAGTGAATCTCATTCTATGTTCATCATGTTGGAAATAGCTGTGCATTACCTTAACCTCTGCACAAAGTAGTGCTTGGTAGTGAATTAATTCCACAGCTCTGCCTTGTCATTATCATCTTTACATATTCATTTATTATTTCATATTACTGCTGCTAACAGATGCTGGTTTATTTCAAAAGTAATTAAAATCTGGACCTGAGCAGCGTAGCTCACAATAACTTCAGTAAATGTAACCTGTATACAGCTTTCTGACTACTTTGCAGCTCTACAATGCAAACATTGGTGGCGAAAATTCACCTTTGAAGAATCTGAGTGGAAGTGGTATGCACTCCAAAGATGCTAAACATTTTGCAGCTTCCTTTGCCACAGGTGAGACTGGGTGACTCTGTGCTGTTAAGAACCAAGTACAGTCTTCAGGGCACTGACATGAGAAGATTTCAAAGTGTTCTGAAATGTGTTCTTCTGCTACTGTTAAGTTGAACCAGTTTCTTACCACTGTCTCAACACTTCATGCTGACACTGTTGTGTTGTTGCTATGTTCCAGCAAGTTGCCTAGAGCTTGAAATACTTACAATACGCAGAAAAAAGATCTCAGGCGGTCCCCTAACCTAAGTTTGCCATCATGTTTTTTTCAGATGGCCCTAGTGAGTCTGTTTTTGTAGTCAGGACCTACTGAAAACCTGAAGATTATCAACATTTGCCAACTATCTTAGCAGAACACTATCCTTCACTCTACATCATCTCCATTAAGATTGGGCAAACTTTGTGACTGCAAAATGGCCGAACATTTCAGTCCTCAAAAGGTGTCTTTTCCAGTGAGTCATCACTGGGAACACTGATGGTCCAACCTCAGGGTCAGATGACTGTTGCAAAACCTGCTGACTATGCATGAGTTAGTAATGCTCCTTCAAGAAGAGGGGAAGAGGGGCACAGTTGGTCTGCAATGTCCCAAACTGTTGGGTATTCTTTCAAAGTGTCTGTGTGGGACTCTCTGTGCAGAGTGCAAAAGGCAGTCAGTGTCCACCACCTTTAACAGTCCCACAAGTAACCTTACAGCACTGGTCACAATATTAGAACGGCAACAGGGAGCATAACAACTCTACTTTCTGTTTCTAGCACTGCTTTTGTCTAATGCCACATGTTCAAACCAGTGTTTCAATTTGGACACAGGAGAGAAATTATGTACTGTGCAACCCATTCATAAGCCAAAAAGATAGAGCTTCTCAATTTTTTTAGCAGAAAGAAGTGGACCAAATTAGTATTCTGGGGTTCTTTTTAATTAAAAACATTATTTCCAATGGGTCAGTCAGAAACCTGACCTTTCTTTGAGGAAATAAGTGGGACAAAGTGGAAGAGTGGGTGGTTTTTTTTTTTGCTCTCTCTCTAAAAATCAAATCAGTTGATTCATAACTGCAGCTAGAGTGCACCAGCTGTTAAAATATCTCATACCCCTATGTTCTCTAAATACTATGTTCATTAGAAGGACTTTTTAAAGGCAATAAAAGCAGAAATACCTTCATGCACTGAAGTGGCTCACACAAAGAATATTGTACACCGCATGAAATACAGACTAAGTAAAGAGCAAAACAAATACAAGGAAAATAGGGGTACAATATCAGAAACTCTCCTTGCATTTTAGACTGAAACTAAAATAACATTCACTGAAATTGAAATTTCAGGTAATTCAGTAAAAATTTTCAGAGTTCTACCAAACATTCTTTTACTTGTCTCATACTAATAATCACTTAAAGTGCTTTTCTTAAGTGTTTTTGGCCTGGTATCTCTACTTGAAAAATGCTGCACATTGCATAGAGAAACTGTGAAAACATTAAGGAACTGTGATAATGAAGTGTAAGATACCATTATGCATAACAATGAAGCAAAAGCCTATGACTGCTGAGAAACATCTATTTCCTAGGGACTGAGGAAGCGCCTTACTAGAAACACCAGCCATATGAATGCCATGCACTGATGTGTATTACATATCACAAAATATATTACACATTACATATTACAAAAACTCTTTTTCTCCTTTGGTTGGGGTATGCTAGCTTAGCACTCATGCTGCCTATTACATTTTTCAAATATATTTATTTTATTTGTCATTACTGTATTTATATTATCCAGACATACTTATTGCTTTCTGATGTTCAGGGACAGGACATTTCACAAGATGCCCAAAGTTCCTGACTGAATGGTTTGGATTTATATACATGTGAAACTGTCCTCGCTGACAAAATGCTAGATTTTCTCTTGTCCACGCCCAGAGGCATACATTAAAAAAACCAAAACCAAAACCAAAAACAAACCAAAAAACCAGCCTTGTTGCAAATCATGCTTGTGGAGTGACTAAATGACAAATCTGAGGGCATTAGCTACACATAAGCACAGTGAATGCACACGTGCCTGTAAGGGATACAGAGGTGCTCCTATTCCAGATCTGTTCAATACTTGAGTTTAGCCTGTGAGCCACACAGTCCCAGAAGTAGCTTTGAATTTTATGATGGGTATACCCAAGCAATGAGATGGGAATGGACCTCCCCAAGTTTACTGGCGCAAGACATCACAAGGCATTCGACAAAGTAGAAGTGACCATTATGTTAGTTTGGCCTTTGCAGTATGCATCACACATCCAAAACTTTAAAGGCATTCAGGTCTCAAGCCTCTCTTGATTTCATTGCAAGTTAAAGGATTAAGTACCTTAGATAATTTTTGTACATATGCTGTCATAACCTGTTGGACATTTTTGAAACTAAGGCTGAAATTATGCATTAGCATGAAGAGTACAACCTGCCTGAAGCCAGTGGAATTGCCAGCATTTGGTCAAGCAGATCACTCATTTCTTCTACCCTAGATTTCTTAATCTTTGTGATATTTTTCTTAGTTTCTATACAAAATGTTACATTGGCATCTTGCCACCTGGAACAGCAACACTTTAGTTTCCTTACTTACCTGGTTATGTTTGATATCTTCAGCAGGTGCACCGTAAGAATTCCTGTACAAAGTTGAGATTCCAGTGTTCTGAGCTGGAGAGAGAGAAAAGGAAGGAAAAGCAGTTTTACCAAACTTTGGCCTCAAAATGAATTCTTAAGGCTTCATTTAATACTTACACAATGCCTGTTTCCCTTAGACAAAAATCTTTAAAAGCATCTGCAGTATTCTATTTTCTTTCCCTCCCACTAAACAGTCTTAATCTTTGCTTTGGTGCACATGCATGTACATGGTATACACATATTAATGGTAACAGGCACCATATCGTGTTCATATCAATCACTTATAAATCAACAAAACAATTTTATATACAGCTAACATTCAGTAATGTATTCCAGGTTACATGTGGGATTTCATATGACACATCTACTAAAGAGGTAACAGCTGTAAATATTGAGATTAAGAAAAATTTAACTCATTTTGGTTCAGTTGTACGATGTTACAACAAAGCCTGAATTACTTATCCTACAGTGCTTTTGTTATACTGTAAAATCATTCATGGGAAAATTGATTGAATACAACTGAAAAAATTAGCTATGCAAAAACCATAATATGCAGTTATACCAAAGAGATCTGGCCAAGATAGTCTCAAATCTGTGAATTGCTGTAGTTTTCTTTTGAGGTGTCCTACCACTAAAATGCACGGACGAAACAGAGCTATGAATTTGAAATTAGAAGTAATCCTGAAGACAAGGATGACATCATACTGCATTGCAAAGATATATTGAGTATCCTGCCTGAAGTAACAAGTTAAAAGCCAACGATTTTTCTGCAAGGCTTTTACCTTCCCAGATCACCTTCATTTGGGTATCTAGCTGAGGCTCAGCTTGGTGGTAGAACCAGAAATGTTGTATGCATTTCTCATATTTGAAATAATATGAGGGATGTTGTGTAGGTGCTGCACACTGCTTGGACTCCATATGTGTTATTAATGTTCCAGGTATTAGAACCAATAACGTGATACGGCCATTATGACTCTTACCGTAAGAGCACGTGCCCGAAAAATAATTTTCAAACTTGCATAGCTGTGAATCAGAGCATCAGAGGAACTGAAATGTTGCCCATTCAGCTTCTCTCAGGTCTCTGTACAACTGTATAAAACCTGGAGGCACCAAGAGATGCTTTTAGTAATTTCACAATCCAAAACATTGAGGGCAGGACTGAAGGGCAGAGCTGAAAGCTGGCTGTGAGATCCATGCTGGTCACATCACCAAGAAGAATCACAGTTACTGAAGAAGTAACCACTCTTTCTTCCTTTGGCAACCTGCTAGCATGGATCCCAGCACACCAAACTGCATCCATCCTTCTTCCCCCAGTCACTCGACCCTCTATGGAGAAAGGAAGGAATGGCGTGGTCATTATTCAAGTTGACTGTGAAATGCCCATTCTGATCTCCACATCTGCCACAGGTACCATGCTGAAGGTACAATTTTTGACAGAGCTTGGTGCACTGTTCCATGCTGTCACTTTACAGATCAGTCGTTGTTCTTAAAGATCTCCTGTGTGATCTTGAAATGAGACGAAGGCAGGGCTTATATGGGGCGTGATGAACTTTACCAGCTGGAAAAAGAAAGAAAAAAAGCATTTTTTTTTGACTTTTAGCTAATAGAGGTGAAAAAACTCTTAGTTCTTTATGTACCGGATGCAGTTACTGAGAGTGCACAGTCCTGTGTAGGAAATGGAGCAGGGTTCCAAAGGTCTCCCAAGTAGTGCAGTGGGATCCTTTCTTTGAAAGTGGGAAGAATATAACCTCTGGTAACGGACAGTGGTTGGTCTTTTTTGGTGGGGGGTACTCCCAGTTCTGCCTGTGTGCAAGCAGGTGGTAACAATGATGACCGCTTGGGCAGTTTATCTGTGCCCATAGATGTTAGCGCTGAAGGGTCGATCTACACAGGTTCTCCCTGTTCAAGTTGCATTTTTTCACCAAACTTGATTGATGTGTGAGACTTGACTGTTATTTCAGTGTTTTTTATGAATTCTAGCTACATCATCTGCTTAGTGTTTGAAACTCTCACTCTTGGTGACACTCTTTGGTGTTGAAGAGTTTTACTTCAGCTTTACTGTTTATGGTGCTTCTCATACTGCTGTGGCTGTCAGTAGTGCCAGTGCCAAATCCTTCTGTGGTACCATCTTTTTTTTTATGCTAGTTTTCCAAGTTCTTTGCTTGTCCCATGATGTGCTCGAAGAAGCTGGATTCAACAAAATGGGAGTAATGATGTGCTGGACCTTCACAAACGGGGAAGAGCTTCTTGTAAACTATTTTTTTTTCACATACACACATCTCAAGATAAGCAGGACTGAAGATCCACACACAATTTTTCAGACAGGCATGACTGAAAGTATTTGATTCAGACAGGATGATACTATTCATAGTTATTTGATGTTAAGAATAAAAGGTGATATAAAGTGCAACATCCGAGGGTTTTATGGAGAATCTGATGAAAAACAGCAGAATGAACACATGCTAATTTACAGCGTTCCCACAGGCAATCGGAGAGACTTTAAGGAGGGCCATGACCCTTCCATCTTTTCACAGGCAAATAAAAGAGCACAAGGAACCTGTGTGCCACTAATAGCCATGATTAATAAAAAACAGAAACAGATCAGAGTTGGTGCACAGCTGTCAAAGACCGTACTGTGAAATTTGTTGTATTTGTCACAGGCTGGACTGAAGACTTGCAGTCTCCCAGATCCCAGATTCTGAGATGGAAAAAACGGATAGTCTCTGTGCAAGGAAATAGCTGCAAGGTCTGCGTTGCTGATTTCACTGCAGTCACATGGATACAAGTCCAGAAGTTCAAAATGCAGGCAAGCTGTGGTACTCTTTTCTTAATGCGATAAGAAGGAATACGACGACTCATCAAATGCTTGGAAATGAATGCGAAGAGTTCACAAACAAGAAATCTTGGCTTAGTCTAGCTGAGAGGCTGAGATAACTCTGTCTCAGGAGGAAAAGTAAGTCAAGCAGTGAAGCTGCCAGTAACACATGCAGACCTGCTCCCGTACCTGCTTCGGAACACGCAGGCAGCATTCCTGGGAACTCCATTCCCCCTCTGCCGTGCTTCAGTGAGCAGCTGACACTTGCTGTTCAAAGCAGGGGTGAATAGAAAAGAAAGAAAGGAGTGAATGAGCCAGATGTTGGGGTGGCTAGTATCTGAATCTTGATGTAGTATGTGTACAGTAAAATTATCACAGAGAGATAATGAAATAATTTCATTTTTTTAAAACATAGCAAAGGAAAGAGGCACAGGAGGAGGAGATGGAGATCTTCCATCAGCCATGTTTCCTTACAGAGAGGTAAGAATTGTTGCTGCAGATGGAATGATTCCAGAATTGAGGAATGAGTATCTGTCTATTTTATGTAGTATCTAATCATCAGTACAAGACAGTACTGTGGAGGTACCTTATACTGGGTGAAATTTTTATGGTTTTAAAGTGAATACTACGATTCACCTGCAGTAGTTCGTGCTTGCATTGTTTAAAGAACATTAGAGAAAAATACCTTACTTTTTTATTTTCCTCAGTTTTCAAGGTGATATTAATTAAAAAAAATAACCAAAGTTTCCCACAGCACACTTCTCCAAAGCATACAGCAGCTTTGAGAATTATGTCACGCTGAGGTTTATGTGGCAAAGTTACCATTGATTGAAGCTCTCCCCATATATCCCAGTCCTTTGATTCACGGCTTAACATTCAACTTCCACCTCCTAAGTGTACTCAGTCAGAACACATTTACAGACACTTTGAAATAATAAGGTGCTAACCTTTTGCACTCACAAACACAGAAAGACACCAGAAAGGAAAGATCAGTTGGGCAGGTAGCCATTCTCAGCTGGTATTGCATAACCTGCTTTTTCTACTATAATCAGCAGGACTCTATTTTCTAAAATTTAGTTCAAGACAGTACAGGAAAATGCTTCTGTGCCTCACAAATAACATCCAACAGAGATCACCGCCTGTCATTACCACTGCCACCTTCTTGTATGGTGAAAGGGCATGACAAAAGATTACAGTGTATTGTGGTTTCTTAAAGCAATAATAAGTTCAAGTCGCCTGAGCATCTCTAGATATTGTAACAGTTGGGGGTTGTTTGTGTTCAGAATGTGCACGGACTAATAAGTAAGCTGAAATAAGAAAAGTACAGATGATAGATTACTGGTAAGTAAAAGAATAAATTAATCAGAATGTATTTCTGCTGCTGGAAGTGAAGACACAGGATGCAGACTGTGACGCACATACTAGCTCAGTAAGGGAACTAACAAAGTGAAAGAAGCTTTGCAGTACGAGTCCCATGATAGTATGTCATAGGCTTATCTTCTCTCTTCTGAAGGAGAACACCAAGGCATAAATAACGTTATCACATTCATTTACAGCTCCTTTTTTTTAAAAAAATGAATAGAATAGTTTTTGTCTTAAAAATATACTTTAGGTGATAAAATTTTATTATCGGTTATTATTTTCTACAGAAAAGAGAAGATGGATTGTAAATATATAAGGCATCATAAACCTGTGAAGTGAAGAGGGCAATGAGAACTTTGATATTGTGCCTCTATTTTTTAGCTGTCCTTGTGAAATCAATATAAGTTATCATTTTCAGCCAAATTGTTTACTTCATAGATTCTCCATTTGTTTTCCAGAGGTTTCCTGACAGCTCTCCACAATGGCAAGATGCCAGCATTTCTACTTCAAAAATCCATCAAAAAACCTTCATTTCAGTCCCAGCCAGGAGGTCATAAAATTTTTGAACTATAAACTGAGAAGAGCTTTGGAGAAGAGCATGAAGACAGGTGTGGATAAATTAGGACTACTGCTGTAGCTCTACACTCTCTGTAAATCCATAAGTCAAAGCAAGCTTTGTGTAATACATCAGCTTGGCACAAAACACAACAGCAGTTCAGAACATGTACACGCCAGGTGGAACTTGAAAAAACATTTGTCTAAGTCCCCTAGACTCTGTGGACGTATTAGCTGCAACGCATTATTTGATGCACAAAATGCAATATAGGCATCGGAATGAGCTTGCTACACAAGCTTAGGTAAGACCATAGAAGTAAAGCCAAAATGTCTCATAATTAAAGTCACAAATACTGAATTTCATCTTGTTCTTTAACTGTTTATTATTTAATTAGCTACATCTATGTTACACAAATTTCATGTCAAATGTAGATAAGCACAAATCCTTCTGTCAGTTTCTTCTGTTCTTCAAATGGTGCTTAATTGGAGCTCTGACCAAATGAGCAGAGATTTGGTGATCTGAAAGACAGAGAGAGTGAATTGTTAATTCCATATTCATTTATACAATGGCTATCCAAGAATTCAAAATATTATAAAACTTATCAATTTGATTGTTTCTGATTTTTCTCACTGAGCTCAGTAGCTGGAAAAATTATCGATAGCTGAGCATGATGCTGAGAGTCTTGAGTTTTCTTATTAAGACCGACTCCTAAAGTTCAATAAGAAAAGACACAAACAGATATGAAAGGAAAACAGGATGCAAAAATCACAGTGGAGCAAAGGTTACTGGGGAAGACGAACACCATGCTACTAAAATTATACAGAAATAGCAAGAAAATAAGGGAGACTAAAGATACTACAGCAACAGACAAAATGAAAAGAGATGGGGAAAAACAATTGTGCAAGGAAGCACAGATTTTCCACACGGAAACGCTTTTTCAAAACTTTCAAATATAATTTGCTTGCCTGAATTAACAGACACAGCTAAGATGAAATACCAATGTTTCTCCTGTTCTTACTGCTTAGATTCCCTCTTCATGGATCCTTGAAAAAGTACTGAAAAAAATGAAGTCCCATCCTTCACAAATACAAAAGAAATGACCACTGAAGTGCTTTAGAAAGCTATCTCATGTGACTACGAACCACCCAAAATGTTACAGATATATTATATACAGTACCTTGACTGAGTTTTCTGCAGTTTCATGTAGTATCCTGCAGGGGCGATGCAGGACGTTTTTTTCTGTGGCTTCCACATGCTCTTCACTGTCATTCCTCTTCTTCAGACTTCCTTGCTAATTAATGTTCAGTATGGCATTTTCACCCAAGTTCAAAGACTGGCCTTTAGGTTGTGACTACACAATGGTGTATACCACAGTAGATGCTGTACGAGTAATATCATGTCCTGAAAGCAGATGCTAGCATGGATGGCTTGAAATCTAATCAGCATGTTACTGTTGTTCCTGTGAGCTCAGGAACCCAAATCAACCCATTCTGGCATTCTCTGAGCAAGACCTCTGCAGAGGGAGTGGAAAAAGGTAACAGGCATTTAGAAAGTGCAGAATGACTCCTCACTGTAAATTTTATACAAGGCAGCATTTGGTGGAGAGGACACTGTGATGCTCAACACTGTATAAATATAACAAAATACTCAACAGAGGTTAATAAGCCTGTAAAACAGTGATAAAAACCAAAACATATTTTGTTGAGAACTAAAGCAGAGGTGCAGTACTAGGCAAAGTAGTCAACGTTTTGTAATTACTGAAATGCTAACAGGTTAATGAGCTCACTAGGGGAGAAAGGCCTTCAACGAAACCTGCAATAGATGACAAAACATACACTGGGAAAGTTTTCGTGTTTTAAATCCGCCTAGTTGAGAAAGCAACAAGGACAGACTTTCCAAACTGCTATGGCATTTCCTAGGAATGACCAACATGTAAAAAACAGCTAACTCGTCCTGAAAAGCCACTCCCTGCAAAAGACAGATGGTAGGGACCACCACACATGCTCAACCACTGTCACGCTTGCAGAAACAGTGCCAGTTAATACAAGGTGTATTTATCCACTTCCTTCTGAAAAGAAAACAAAATTAAAAAGAAATGTACAAATGTTTTTATAACCTTTTGTCTTATGAAGAATCACGGTCTTCACAAACCATTTTCATGTAGCACTGTGTTCATTAAGATCAAGCACCTCTTCAGCTGTATTTCTCAAGATTGCTAACATTTTGGCACAAACCAAAGCAGGTTGACTCTTTTGTACATTATGGTGAACTCTGCCAAGCCTATAAAATCAGCAGTCTATCACAGTTGATTTTTACATGTGCAAAATATAAGCATAATCTCACCTGTCATGGTGTCTTTCCTAGAAGTGTGTTCTCCCTTATTTCCATGGTAAGTGGCATTTGTTCCAGTTGATTCATAGTCTGTTTTCCTTTCTTTTAGGCTGATCATTTCCCGAGGTGAGGCTGGGGCACTTGCTAGATCATAAAAATGGATTTAATTTTTCTCACCACATTATCACTAAATGTAGTGTTTAACTCTAGAGTAAACATTTTAGTAAAGTATATATTTGCTGGTAAAATAATGTTCAGCTGTTTGAAGAAACATTACCATCTTATGAAAGAAAAAAAAATAAGGTGTTATTTCAAATATGGGACAAATGCATTAATGGGACCATCTACTCCAAATATCATTTTCTCTTTTCACTTACACCCAACATCTACGATGATCATTACAAAGAAGTACGATAACCATAATAATAAAGAAAATCTCCATAGCTTTTCAATTTCTTTAACGTGTCTAAAGTTCCTGATATAGGTACTACTGCTTTTTTTTCTTATAATGGCGAATTCTTTTGTGTTGAAAAGACCCTTAACTTTCATCTGAGTAGAAAAATCCTTATAAAATGAGAAAAACCCCTATAAATTGCTTTCCTCCCTTCTTTGTTGAAAATAAACAAGTGCAAGAAATAATTCTAAGGGGGAAGGGAAGAAAATAAAGGTGCATTTTGATACAAAACATATAGGAAAGAATGCCTAACACTTAAAAGTAACTCAAATAATTTCTGTGTCATTAATGATGTACAACAGTTCTCATTAAAACAATGTTTCTTTCGTTATATGCTGGGAAACTCTGTAAGTGCTTAGAGGCTGAGACAGCTGAAAGAAGGAGGCTGGGGGGGGATATAATGGGAACAGTTGGCTTGTATGGAGCATCAGCAGCCACTAAGAGACTCACTGAAACTCACTCTGGCTAAAAGTAGGGAAGTGAAAGGTGACTGGGAGGATAACTGGGCTTGTATGTGATTTTCATGCATTGGAGAATGTGAAGGTGACTAGTGGTGCTGATCACAAAGACCCACAGCTTGTGGTGCTGTGACAGGAAAAAGAGAAAAGCAGGCATGAAAATAATGAATTTCAAGTAAACTGACTTCAATACATTTAGGTATTGATAGATATAATGTACCTTCCCTGTTGAGAAGGGAGGGAGGGAAGGTCATACAAGGTGAGTAGCAGAGCACCCCAGTAAAGGCATAGTGGAAGAAAAATAACTGAACTTTTGGTGCTTATTTCCACACCCTCCCTGGCTGCCAACCAAGATATTCAATATGTTAAAACAACCTCCAAAGCAATAATAATGTCCTTTCTCTGAATTTGCAAAGCAAATGTGGGACAGATGGCTTTTCTTATGGAGTCATCAAAACTGGAGATTGCTTTTAAGTTGCTTGTCAATAGTGATGTAATTCTAAAGCTCATAAAAGTAGTAGCTGTGAAGAAACATGATATGACATTAAATTACCAGATCAAATAATGAGAACCTGACTCTAGCAGGGGACAGCAGCAAGCAAACCTTGAAAAGGTAACTAACACTTGCATGCATTTTGCTTCCCATACTTAAAATATTCTGATGTTTTGAATAGTTTACTGATAAGGACAAAACCATCTCTCTCTGTTCCCTATGGAAAGTATACCTCTCC
Organism: Penelope pileata; assembly: GCA_013396635.1. Classification (NCBI taxonomy): domain Eukaryota; kingdom Metazoa; phylum Chordata; class Aves; order Galliformes; family Cracidae; genus Penelope; species Penelope pileata. The sequence goes on from WBMW01005462.1 coordinate 13,081, forward strand.
TCACATGTTAGCACAGTGGCTTTTTGGCAAGTTTTAAAGTCCAGAAGTGCCCTCCTCCAGGGTTCTTATTGGAAGCTGACATAAATTCATCAGTTGACATTAGATTGAGAAGTAATATTAAGGTTTTCTGCTCTCATTCTTAAAGGACACACAAAAAGACAGAACTCTTCACTCTAGTTAAAAGCACTGTATCACCACGTGCTAGGCATGAATGCGACATTACAAGTTCATTTACTTCAACCTTTTACCCCAAGGTAGGAGACGCTATACCAAAAACATTCTTGACAGATTTTTGTCTGAAACTAAAGATCTTTGATGACAGAAACCACGTAACTGCTCCAAGCAGTCTAGTACAGTGCTCTGTTTCTCTACCATTAGGAAATGTTCCCTGATGTCTAGCCTGACTCCTTGCTGCTCGTTATTTTCATTTGTCTGCTGTGAAAGTAGAGAAAGTTCATACCATGCCTCTTTGCAGCTGCCTCTTACATGTTCGAAGACTTGGTGTGTATCTCTTCTCCCTGCCCCCACCTTGTCTCTGTTCTTTGAGTTAAACACTTACAGTCCATTCAGCGTGTCCTCAGATCCTGATCTCTCCATCTCCTGATTCATGTTTGCAAGTGACAAAAATCCCTAAGTCATTTCTAATTCACTTTCATCTAGCCAGGTATTCCCCCTACAATTTATTTGTAAAGGATCAGATCTTTGTTTCCTGTCAGACAGTATCTCCAATTTCTCAGCGCAACTCTGAATTCTAATAATGCCCATGGCAAGTGGGTTTCTGACAGATTTATGTCACCTACAAAGTTAACACGCATCCTTTGTGTATTACAGAGTCATTACTGTGTATTGTGTATTAGGGTCATTATTAAAACCACTGAAACGTACTGGACCCAAGTAAACCTCCAAGCAAAGCATTCTTCCATTTTGCAAAAAAAAAAAATTTCATTTTGTTTCATATTTACCATATGCAACATTTTCTGAACTGTTTGCTAGCTTGCCTATGAAAATCATATGTGAAGTAGTCTCATAGATTACTGTTGATTTAGTTTGCTGGCTTTTCCTTTCCATAAAGCCCTAAATGTCATGGCAGGAATTCGTATGGAATAGTAAGAACAAAGCCTATTGAATCAATTTTGGGATATGATGGGGATATGATGTGGGTACTACCAGAGAGACAGTACTTTTACTGCAATGTAGAAGCAGATACTCCCAGGAGTAGCATCTTATGTTCCTATTATCTTGGAGGTGTTCAGATTGTGATTACTTGCTCCAGCAATTTTCTAGAACATGAAGTTGAGCTCACTAATCATGGGCTTCTCTTTCTTCAGTAACAGACACTATGTTTGCCCTTTTCCAGTTTTCTAATAACTACTAATGGCAATAAAATTCTTAAGAAATTTCTTTAAGTATGTTCTATAGGCAATAGAGCAACAGAAGTGAGGAGATCTCGCCAGAGATAGAACTAAAGTCTCAGGGCCAGACATTTCAAGTGTCCTGCACTTACAGTCAAAATGAGATTTAAAGAAAAAAAAGAAATGACAGATTTTGAAAAGTCAAGAGCAGATCTCACTGGGATCACAGATCTCACTTCTGGCCATGTTTTCAAATGCCCTCAGTGGTTTCTTGGCAGGACTAAGATACAGCTTATAGATAATTAACATAACTATTTTCTTAGAAACACAGCTACTGCATGATGCTGATGGCAATAATCATTTTGGTCAACTTTAATCTCAAGCTACTGGTATACCTATGGAATTACAGCATTTGATTGAACAAGTAGTAAAATGCACATTGAGAGTTTGACTGTTTTACTATTTATCTTAAAATACTTTCACTGAAAAGCTTTAATCTAGACAAGATATGTTTTACCTTAGAATAACCTGATGAAAAAATGCCTAGATTATTGAGCAGAAAAATAAATTAACACCACGGTGTAACTTGCTACACTTACACTAATTAATACCAGAGATCATATAGAATTAATGACAGCTGTTCTTATGGGTAGATCTGTGGTCAAACTTTTGTTAAACTCACATATGCACATGTATGCACACTGATATACACACATACGCATACACTATGATCAGAATGAAAGCTGACAGAAATAATGTGAATCTTTCAACTTCTGCCAAGTATACAGAGCTGTCATGAACAACATAACAGTTTTCATGACTAGCAAAGAGTAGTGCAATTTCCTCACACTAACAATAGATGTAATTGGTCTTGAGACCCAGTCAGCTAACCTCAATCAGGAAAACACGGCACAGCAGTTCATAACAAAAAGTTAAGCAATATTCCTTCTGCTGTAGAACTTCATGAACTATCCTGCAAAGTAAAGTCATTCCTGTTTTGAATGGATAGTTCAGATACAAGACTATATTCTGTGTCCTTCCATTATTTTGTTAATAACAGATCAGACATTGCTTAAAGGAGAAAATGGACAGTAATGCATTATTTCCGTGTTTGGTCCTGGAAGCCAGCTCTTACCTGAGCGGTTGTTAGGAGACATGCGCACAGGAGAGATGGAGGGCGTGCGTGATGAAGAGTATGGTCTTTGCCGATCTCTTTCTATTGTTGAAGATGAGGCTACAAAGTGATACTGTGACCATCCGTCCTGCAACATCAAACATTATGACAGCAATCAGTAAAAACACCATCTGGTGTTTTTCCTCATCATTTCTCATTGTTAAGTACAGAGTATTTTCCTTTATTTTTCACTACTTATACACAAATAGGTTACTTTTTTTTTCCAGCCATTGGGTGGCAAATACTCTCAGTGGTGCAGGATTCAATATGCTGACTGCACTGACACATCAGAACAGTTAAAATGCAGAAATTGCCGTAAAGTACTGTACTCCAGAAAAACTCCCATTAAGAAAACACTGAACAATGTCTTAGGTTATTTGTTCTGCCTTTTTCCTTGACTCTAATTTCACTTTTTAAATGACATTATGACTACAGAAGTATTTCAATTCAAGAAGCTGCCTGTTTTTGCAAGTTCTTGCTTTAAATCATTCCTATCTTATTAGGAAATCTTGTACTAAGTAGATGGCAAAGCTAGAAGATTATCAAAATTGATGTAAATATTTGGGTATCTATAGTCTAGTAAGATACATTACACGCCCATTTCTTCCCATTGAGCAATAAAAATCAATGCATTTTCCCCACTGCATTTTATTCCAAGATGTACAGAAAGAAATTCCATTCCTTGTATTTAAAACTGTGGTAATGGTGATACATTTTTTAAAAAAGAAACAAAGCAATAGAAATGTTAGAAACAGCTAATTCAGAAATAAAAGGAGTTTAAGTCATTCACAGTTTGTTCTTGTATTAAAAAACAATGCAATACTCCAAAATAATTTGCTCTATAGCTTGAAAATATCATGAGAGAATAAATGGACATTCGCTACTGCTCTTACTCAACTACCGTATTTCAGATGCTTTAAAGTATTTCCAGATTGTAACTGCTTTTATCACTGCTTAATTTTAAACCTAAATCTGAAACATAAATTGAGCTTGCCCAGCCTCGGACTGAAGGCCTTTTACAAATGTCTGCTTTCTGTTATGCTCAGTGGAAACTGAGTCAAGCAACTGGCATGGTGCTAAAAAAAATTTGCAGGGAAAAGCTGGATATAAACAAACACTACAAAATATTGCAAGAAAAAACAAACCAAACCAAACAAGCAAACAAACAAACAACAAAAAAAAAACAGCTGGAATTTTGCTCTTGCTTACAGAAAACTAACTCTGTCTTAGGGCAGTGAAGGACACTCCCATCCCAACCCTGGGCTGCTCCTGACACCCAGCCCTGCAGCCTACCCTTCCCACCTTAGCCTTGGCCCAAGGCCTCTCTCTGGTTTGGGCCCACCACAGGCACACAGCTCTCCCAGCTGCAATAGGGAATGGCTCAAATGCCCCTTTTCCACTTTCAGGAAAGAGAACTCTGCAAGAGTGTGACACATCTCTTTTAAAAGCAGCAGGAGGAAGGAAGGCACTCACATTGGATGTAGAGGGAAATGCTCTAAATACATCAGGAGAGATAGACTTGAGATCTACTAGACTTGAGAGCTACAGGTTCTGAACATCTGCACTCCTTACATATTGGATTTGTACGTAGATCACTCCGAAAGTAATGCCTCCTACTTAATTCCATGGAAACTACAACAGACACAACGAGCACAGTAACGCTATTTCATAGTGCAAATTCTCAGCTACAAAGCACTGATTTTCAACATAGCTACCAACATGAGCTATACATTTTCACTATTGATGAACAAGAACCTGCATGCTGCACTCATAAAAATCTGCACCAGCAGAGGTGACCCACTGTTTCACAGCTGTTATGATGGCATAACTGCTAGGAAAATGTTGCCCGTGCAGCCCATCTTTCGTCAGCCCAAACTGATGGAAGTCAGAAGGCACCAAATTCAGACTATACGGTGGGTGTGGTAGGAAAGCCCAGATAAGACTGTCAATGTGCTCCACACTCTCCAAACTGGCATGGGGCCTGGCATTATCATGTTGCAGGATAAAGGTTGTCTTCTTCTCTGGCCTGACTCTGGAAGTTTGAGCCTTCAGCTTAGTCAGCATTGTCATGTACTGGTCAAAGTTGATGGCTTGTCCAGGTTCCAGGAAATCCAGAAGAACCACCCCTTTCCTATCCCAAAAGACAGTGCACATCACTTTACCCGCTGAGGGCTGCATCTGGAAGCTTTTCTTCGATGGGGAATTCACGTCACCACTCCATGAACTGCTGTTTCGGCTCTGACTCATAGTGGTGACAACATATCTTGTCACTGGTAATGGTGAGATCGAGGAAACCACCACCTTCAGCTTCATGTTGGGTCAAAAGGTCCTGATAAACTTGCATATGGGGTTCTTTCTGTTCCTGTGTGAGCATTCGTGGGACCCACCTGATGCATACTTGGTGATACTCCAACATTGCCACCATTGTTTCCAATGCACTGAAGCCAACATTCAGCTCCATACACAGTTCCCTGGTCATAATCTGCTGATTTGCACAGATGAGCTGATCAAGAAGCTCTTCATTTCATGGTGTGACAACTGTGCATGGCCGTCTGGAACGTGGCTTGTCTTTTACCACCTCACTGTGCTCACATCCACTGTTTCCATACATGTTCATGTACGGTTTCCATACATGTTCAGCAAGCATCAATGAATGTCAGTGGGTGCAATTTTTTTCATATGGAGGAATTCAGTTCCATCCCTTTGCTTCATTTGCACTTCCATGTCAGACACCATTGTGTCAGAGTGCCCCTCTGCTGCCAGTTGTCACTTGGCAAAAAAATGAAACAGAATATTGGCAGGAAGGTTCAACCTCTACTGCCATATCACCAACATCCACCTCTGATGTTGTGGGCCGACATAATAAAATAAGAGGCATTACTTTTAGAGCAGCCCCTGTATAAACGTGTGTATCTCAGTCAGAAGTTTAGAAGGAAAAAAACAAAGGTAGAGTGAAATCTAGGGAATAGGTTTTGTAGTGTGGTTACTATTTTCTCTAAAAAATGTAGCGAGCATTTGCCCACTGGGGTCAGTCACTCTGATGCGGACATCTCCCTGGACTGCATGTTGTATTTTGTAACAGTCACATACGAAAATATTAACAAACACTTCCATGGTAATTTTCTTACTATAAAAATGAAGAAGCAAACATGACAAGCCCATGTCTTTATCCTGCTGAGGAAAAATGTTTCCCCTCCTCTTCATTCTCTGAGGTCTTAAGTTCTTATAAGAAAGGTGACCTCTATAATTCACTGTGTTATAGTTTTCTGACCACTTATTTCTTTTTAGCAGACTCCTCTGCTAAAGCAGAAGATACCAAGAGAATAGACTAGATCTGAAAAAAGAAAAAGCAACAGACTACTCCTGTCTACCTGCAAAATAAGGAGTCCCCAGCCATGCTTACGTATGCAAATCAGAAATGCTTCCAGCTCCACAGATCTGGATGCATGCATGGCAATGCACAATGTCCTTTTGCATTCTTGTTTCCTGCAAATAAATTCCTGACATGCGTCACAGAAGAGGCACAGCACTGCCCGGCATCCTTTGATTGGGATGATCAAGGGACTGAGCCTGTGGAGTGTGCTGGAGACTTTGTACTGGCCTGAGCTGCCTCAGTGCGTCTGTGGGACTGTCTGCAAAGGGAACCGCCAAGAAGTTCAGGGAAAACTCTCACAGAGAAAGTCAGCCCCTGCTGAAAGGTGATGCACAAAGTCTCGTCTTTTTAAGATAATCAGTTTTTCAAATTATCCATTAAAAGATGAATGCTTACTAACATTATGAATTAAGAATTATTACATCCATGAATGCAAGTTCAGAATTTTTAGATCCTGTCCACATCAGAAACTGGAACAGTAAGAGTTGTAACAGCTACAAACCAGTTAGAAAGTTAATGTAGGAAGCATGATTTTGCTCCATGAATGGTGATGAGCCAATACAAATTTTCAGCACAAACTTAATATGCAAGTAGCTTAATTACCTTTCATTTTTTTAAAATCAGAAAAATGTGACCCAGGCCCCCCTTTCTTCCCGTTCTCTACTCCATCCTCTCTCTGCATTGTTCACATTAATATCCAGACTCAATTTCTGATGAGAAGTGGTTGAAATCCCTGTGATCCACACAGTCCCATGGACTACAGAGGAACTGTGCATGGCACCAGTTTTGTTTTGCAGAATATCAACAGATACCTTTTCAGCATTGCTTCCTCACCAACAGCATTGCAAAGTACCTCACCGATAAGGGACGACATCCAGCTACAGCTAGGATGTGGCAACAGCATTCTTCTGTGTAGTAGACACTTGCCCTCTTCTCCCTAAAAATCTTAGGGTTTTTTCACTCTAAGAGTAATGTCTGTTGTAAGGTGTTCAAATAAAATACGCTACTAACTTTACAGTTTGCAAGTCTGATCAGTTCAATAAACTGAGTTATTAAGTTAAACTGAACTAAGTTTAACTGAGTTAAACTGAATATTACTGTGACTCGGCATTGCTTATGACTAAACAAGGCATACTACTGTATGAAAAACTTCAGTGTTTTCCAGAGCATTATGGGCAGCTCACAGATGCCACAGTATTCCAAAATCCTAATTCTTTTAACTTGTATGCCTTTAGCTCTCCTCTGCTGCAAGAAACAAGTTCCTTTCCTTGGAAAGGTAAACTGTTTGTAACAAATTCATTAAAACTATACTCATAAACAATTCCAAAAGCTATTAGTGTTAAATATTGAAACTAATTTTTAAGAGCCTAAAGGGAGTATTTTCAATTTAATGCCGAGATAAATACCACCTGACATGATGGCTGCTTTCATTAGTTTGTTTCAGCTCTAGTGCCTGTAATGAAATTTAATTAAATTGATTTGGGCACTTAAAGGTACAGTATGTAAGTGTCCTGCAGAGAAGAAAACTACTCAACAGCAAAGTGTGTGAGACTGCATTTTAGAAACCAATTTATCAGCCACAAACACGATCTAGGAAAGGAAGGGTAAGACAAAAGGATCTGATAAAATGAAGAGAAATTCAATGTAGTTCTGTTACAAGAATGGATGCATTTGTTAACTGGCAATTAATTAGTAAGTAGCAACTGCACACTACAAGAAGGCACAGAGCAACCAAAGTACAGAAATATCATTGCTTGTCCTTATCATCTCTTCCCAAGTAGCTTCTGTTGGGATTTTCTCTAATTTTTCCCTCAATTACACTCCATTAAGTCAGATGTTAAAGGGCATGTGTTAGACCTTGATCAGCAGTGCTGTGTTTCTGATCTGTTTGTTGGAAAGTTGCAGGGACTAGATTTAGGGTGGAGGTTGGATGACTGCAGAATAAAGTGTGATACTGTAGTCTCACTGATCAACTTCAACTGGGCTTAAGGAGTGAACAGGTCTTTTTTCTCCCTGCTCAACTCAAACTCATTCAAAAAATAAATAGTTTTCTTCAAGCCCATATGAAATAATTATTTTGTCAGGGTGACTAAGCTTACTGTGCCAAATACCAATTATGTAGGTATTTTATCTTACGAAAAAAAATGGGGTTTTCTGTATTTTTTTTCTGTGTTTAAAATGTAGAGGAAAAGAAAAGTTTTCTATTGTGCTTAACACTTCAATATTGTGTTCAGTTTTCTCATGTGTTCCAATTTCCACAACTCCGCAGTAGCGGAGTCCTTGACTTCCTGAGGAGGGTGATACCATACACACAATTTCTCTTGTTTGCTGTACAGTAACACCACGAGGACTGAATGCAATTAAGCCATGATTGGAAGTGACACCACGCTGACACAACGGGGAACCAGAGCTCCTGCCTGAAGAACTCACAGACTAGAGAGGTGAGACAGGAGAAGACAAAACGGTGCGGCCAAGGGCTGCATGGTCTGGTCAGGAATGGACATGGCCAGCCCGGATGACCTTGTGGCATCTGCTAAGAAATAAATCTCACATCAGCTCAGCTGCTAACTGCCACACAGCAAAAATAAAAACAAGCCTTGTGCTCTGACGGATTATGCTGATCGGCTGATGACACTGACGTGAAAGTCAGCAGTGGCTTAGAAAAACTACAGTGGCTGTATGCACAGGAATATCTTTCCGTGCTGAAGAGTTTTCTGCGCTGTCTCCTGGCTACTGAGGTCCTAACACCCTCAGAAGGAAGAAAGAACATAACCCTGGAAGGAGAAAAATCCCAGAAACTAAAGAAACTAAAATGATGCAACAAATCTGGTAATGAATCAGCTAAAACCCAAGAAACTTCCCTTCTCCCGCCATCTGCAGACTCCCCAGCATGCTATTTCCTGCCTCAAGCCTGATCCTGCTCATGACTTGCTTTAACAGACATTTTGCCAAAATACTTAAATCATACAGGATCGGACTTGTTTTGTCCTCCTACTTCCTTACTTTTAAGTCAGCATTTTACTGGCTCCAGTGTATTAGTTGTAATACCAGCTGATAGTAATGAGCTGCGGAAATGTAAAGTTTAAACAGGCAACCACTGGCAGAAATTGGTAACGAGACGCACCACAAGTGAATGATACAGCAAAAAGGCAGAATGTCTGTAAGAAAGTACATAACACAGGATGTACTTGCTTTGAAACTCATCCAGAAATCGCTGCAGGAGTTGCTGGTGCTGCCTCTTTCACGAGCTCAGGCCCTGCTGTCAGGTTAAATGAAACTTTCTGACTGGAGTGCACCTGTATGACACAATCTACAGTAAAAGACAAATCTGATGTGAACTAAGTCAAGGCTCATCAGACTTACACAGGTCTGGGCAATCCTTCACCGGAATGTGTTGTCAAGACACTAATAAGACGTAACAGAAATTAGGACTGGATCAAATATCTGCATACCTTGACATATGAAAGTTATGTGCGTGACTTGATGGCAGTGAGAAATCTGAAATTATAACAAGGTTGGGGTGATCCACACATGTGTCTAACTGAGCTCCTGAACGTTTTTTTTTGACATAGTACAGTTTAAATGCTTAACAAGCATTGCATTTATCATTAGGATTTACAACCTGGGATCACATTATTTTGTTCCAATACAGGGAAGAGAAAGAATATTTCCCAGGGCTCATCGGTAGGCTGTTCCAGCAGTACTGCTGCCAAGACAGCAAGTCTAATTTCTTACCAGCTGCCTGCCCCACTGCAGAGGACCCAAACCACCCACAGAAACAGACATGAACATTCAGTTCCCTAGCAGGGGTGCTCTGTGCATGGCAGTGGAGTGGCTGGCAAGGACGTGTCAGCTGCTGAAGGACAGGAGAGATGGCTGTTCTCTAAAAAGGCCCCTATACCTTTGTACTTGAAGTGTGCTTTGAAAAACAGGTCTCTATTGAATTAAAAATCTCTATAATGCTGAAAACACTCTTGAAAAACAAACAAAACAACTAGTTCTAGATAAAACATCCATATATATTTAAAAATATAGATTTTTTTGTTGTTGTTTTAAATTTACAATGCCAAATGCTAGTATCAGTACACATTTCCTGAAAACACCATCCTGTCTAGATTTGCTTGTGTGTTTTCAGGGAAAACTCAAAAAGAGCAGGGAATTCCTGGGCATTGATCTGCTTTATGATGAACTCCAAATTAATCTACTTTCCTGATTTTTTTTTAAATGCCATGAACTAAGTTACAAACACTTCTAAGCACAATATTGACATTTATGCTCCTAGGCTTTTGCCTTTTACTTCCAAGGTAGGAACTCAAGATATGTTATTGAACAGAGAAGTGGGGGTTGTGCCTGGAAGATCCTGGCACTGTCCCAACGTATACAACAGTTGTGTGCTGTTGGGTTAAATCCTCTGAACTGATTCTGCATTAAGTCTGCAGGTGGAAATCTGCAGAAATTTCACTGAATTCAAAAGACAAAGAACTGCTAATTCTCCTGTTTACCCTCCTCTCCCAAAAAGTTGAGCCAGGACTTCAAAATCAATAGATATGTGAAATGAGGACATGGATCATCTAAGCTCATCCTAATTTGAAGATTTTAGTATTTATGTTTATAGTCTTACTTCCATAGCTCATGAAAGCCAGAAAATTATTTAAAGCAGAGAAATTATGCAAGTTGGGGCGATTTAAAAATACAGTCATTCAGATAAAGTGCAGGAGTTGCTCACAGTACAATCACTTGCACTTTCTGGTTGTAGGAAAGTGCAAGTGTTTAAAGGAAAATACTGCTTGCTCTCCATGTCTTCTGATGATGATGATGTTGTTGTGTATTCACAGATGACAGGTTATGCTGGGAAGAGGACACCTGCAGCTGCACGAACCTGGGATGAAGGCCGCTCATTTCTCCCTTGCCCTGGTGTCACTGAGGGGAGAGGACAAGAACCTCACTGAGGGCATTGCTGCTGTGCAACCCCCTGAGCAAAAGCAAAGAGCAAGGGTGGCTGTTCTGGCAAGGGAAGTCACAAGCCATCCACCAGAGTGGTCGCTTTTCCTGGCAGCTCTCAGCCCTCTCCCTTGGTGCCTCCCCACTGTAGGACTCCTGAGCCAGGTCTGTGTGACTGCTCTTGGGCCATGCATCAGGTCAGTCCCCTTTCTCGCCATATGCAGGGGGCTCGACCTCAGGATTTCTCTCCTTTTCGCTCTGAATTTAAATGTACAAATGCATTTTACTTATAAATGTCTGCATCACAGACACAGCAAAACTTCAGTTCCTTATGAAGCTGTAAGAAGAACGTCTATTCAGGGCAGCATGAAGCTAAAAAAGGGCTCCCAGGCAGGCAGTCATGTACCACAGCAGATCTGCCTGGCACTGAATGAGGATTATTAAGTGTTCTGTAGGGCATTCAAAGTGCCATTTTCGGAACCAGCAGTTGGGCTCATTCTGTGCTGCATGAGACACAGACCCCCCGGCCTCCACCTCAGCAGCCCTGTGAACTGAGCCATTATTCTCAGATTGTCAGCCTTTAACACCAACCTCATCTCTGATATTTTATCTCCCTGGCTCTTACTTGTCATCACAACGCCTGAGGTACTGCAGTACTGAGGTGCAGAGAGCACCACCCATTTTTATCATTCAAAATACTGCAGATGGCCTTGGCCAGATTTTATCCACATGCTTTTATTTTAGTTGCATTATCAGCTTATCACCTATTGTAGTTTTAGATCTCATCCCTAGATTTCAGCAATGGACAAATACACAGTATGGTAATTACTTGCCAAATCTATTCAAGTGAAAAACAGCTAGATAACTCTCCCAGGTTGCTTTATACAGTGCAACTCTGGGAGGTTTCAGGAAACCACTGAGGCATCACTTTACCTATCCACAATTAATTATTGATTTCCTATTGTGTGAGTTGCGAAGATGACAACACCTAATCTGATGAATAAAACAGCTGTAAGAAAAGGGAACTGTATGTGAGGCAAAGCATGAAGGACAGGACTTCAGATACAGCAGAGTTCATTATTCATTTTGCTGAGGTTATATGCAGCCAAATAACAAACCTTTCAAAACACTGCAATAAAATTAAATAAATTCATTTTTCGAAGTATCACTTTGCCTATTATATAGAAATGAAATTATCTGAATTTATCTTACAGGAAATAACGGCAGTATCTGGCCCTTCAGAGAACTTCTATTCTCTATTTTCCCCTCCATCAAGTACGTAAATTACAATTTAAGCGGTAAAAATCGCAGAGAACTATTTTTGCTTCTATCTTGTATGCACAAAGAACACCTATGTCCAAGAAAGTGTTTACAAAAATTTTTGACTTGTAATTTTAATCATTATTATCTCAGTAATGCAATTTAACCTCTCTTAACACGTCCATGCCTAGCAATGCAATCTCTGGCTCTTCCCAGGGTCAAAATTTCAGGGACAATTACTATTTCACGCTCAGGGTTACTTTTGTCAGCCCACTGTACTTACAAAGACTAGAAACCAGTCAAAACCCCTTACTCTCACTTATGTATCAAATCATAAATCAACCAAATACAGTTCTTCTGCTATACCTGCGAACACAAATCATGATAAAATCATTATCAGAACAAAATTTGTGAAGCTTTTTCTTGATAAAATGGTAGGGTTACAAACAATGACAGTGACCAAGACCCAGTAACTTTCTGTGCCTCCTAAAGAGCAGCATGGTAGCTGAAAACGGGATCGTTTTGTCCAAATGTGCAACTGTCTGACAAGGAATCAGTGCCCCCTCAGAAAAATCCCTAGACAAAGCCCTGCTGCCTCCATTTTCCATTCAAAAGTTCTTGCAAAAATACACTTAAATTAGAGAGTTAGAGATCTGAGTGATTGTTACTAAGCTGCAGCAGTTTTAGGGACATTCATCTTTGAGCATGCAGTTAACCAACACGCACAGACATTAAGAAAGAGAAATGCATATTCTTTTTTACTGAAATGCCACTAAGAGTTTTCAGTTCAGTACATGAGAGCTTTAGTATTGCTAACTAAAAAAGCAATACACTATTGCACCAAAGCCTCTAACTCTTACTTTGGAGGAACCATAGCTTTCTCTGAAAGCACTCTCTTAAACTAAAAGTAATAAAGCCAATTTAGCAACTGACAGTGACACTTTTCATTTCTCCTCCTTGCAGGAAGAAGCAACAGCTCTTTTATCAAGAAAACGACATCGTCTCATAAATGAAGTAAAACAGCTTGGAACAAAAGACAGTCTCTTCAAAATACAAGGTTTCATTCTCAGAGTCTGAAGTGGCAGACATATTTAGGCCATTTTGGTAGTCTGTTAGCAGTTTTAGCAAGATGAGAGGAAACAAACACTGAGGACTTCCCAGCAGTGCTTTCATGCCCATTATTAGGTCAGGTAAAACATCAAAGAACTGAGAATTGGATATTGATGTACCAGCTTTATATTTCATCAAAACCTGACTGAATATGCATGTATTAGCCATGTTAAACAAACACTTTTATTTCCTTCTAGGACCTAAAGAAGTAGGATTATGATTGCATAAGTGCAGCAACACATAGGAGCACCAGCAAAAGATGACCAATGAAGCACACCATCACAGACTATTTACTTATGAAAAGAAAACAGACTTTGAGAACCATAACATGAGATGCAGTTTCATTTCCTCTGCTGTGCTTTCATATTCCATTATTAGGAAAAGTTCTGCTAATCTGATTTGTTTTGCAAAACTATAGGCAGCCTTTAGTTCAGGTTTGTATTGGTTCAGGTTTGCTAGGAGAAACTGAATTCATTGCCCATAACCTTTACTACATATGTTCTTTTATCTTTGCCTCAACCTAGATATGCAAAAACAGAGCATACAAGTTAATAATAAGTTAAGGATGATATTTACCTATGAAAGGTAGAAATGTTTCTTGAATGAACGTTTGAGAAAAGGACTGAGGTGAATAAAAATGGTTTACCCTAGCACATAACTTTAGAAGACAATGTTTTCATCTACAGATAAAGGACTTTTGGATTCTTTCCCGTACTGAACATCTGAATTGATCTAAGCTTTGTTTGCCACTAATTGATGTTATTTATACATATATTTTAAAATTTTAATACTTTATTTCAGTGGAGTAGCAAGGTTCCCGGTCCAAAAAGACATGCTGATAATTTTCTTGGGTATATACTTCGTATTCAAGAACTAAAGCCTACTCTTATTCTGAAGAGCTGTGCTTTGAGGAGAAAAATTCTGTAGATGTGACCTTCCACTTCTGCATACCTCTTCAGACTCTCTACCCTAAGGATATTTCAGAAACTTCAGTTACATCTAATTCCCTTCAGAAGGAAGGCTCTAAGTTAAAGATACTGACTCCTGGGCTGCATTTTAAATTTTCTTTAGTTCAGAGAAGTTCAAAAGGTGGAGTACTTTAAAGAGAGACTTCACACAACAACGAGGTTAAATTTCTAAATCTATAGTCACCTAAAAATGGAGTTGGGTTTTCAAGTGAAAAATTCCTAGTGATTCCCACAAAAGTCAATTAGAGCTTACTACCAATGCTGAGGATGCTTTGACATCATGAACATGTACGGCTCACCCTAGAGAACAATTTGGACAAACTCCTTTCCTTATTTGTTCAGCATCTCTTGAGACCAGCAGGTTTTGGCTGAGAATGGTGCCAGCTTCCGCAAAACTCTTACTCATAATTTAGAAGAATCACTTCTGAGTTTGCTTGTTGAATTACTGCCTGTTACATTGCTGAATGTTAGAGGAAAGCACTATCATGCCTTTAAGGCCCTCACGGAAAAGCAACAGTCAATCATAGCTGCAGGTATTTTCTAAGCTCTCAGCTCAAACCATGAAGGTTTATTCCTTTAGGAATTCCCAATCTATCTTTGTTCAGACATCATGCTTAAATACAGTAGCATCTTCTAGGTACATTTTACACACACACACACATTCATGTACACATAGATACATGCACATACAGATATTTATCAACACAGATGCAGCTATGTCATCACACAGGCACACATGCATTTGCAAGGAGTGTGGGATGATTAGTTTGGCTTTCATTGAGCTTTGCCATCACTTTGATTTTTCTGGATACCATTCAGTGAAAGAGCATCCACCAAAGTAATGTAGGGACATGCAAGGTCTGGCTTCAGCAACAAAGGACGGTTTTAATGAAAGCACTAGCATTAGCATTGAATCTTCAATTCAGTGTAGACTGCATCTTACTGCTAACATTTAAAACAGAGTCGTAAACACGAACAATTTTTACAAAGAAGCATAAATACTCAAATAAATGAAACATGACTAAAGGAATGGTACATGATACTGCATCATAAACAAACCTTAGAGAAGAACATCACAGAGAATTTAACAGTGTCAAATACAAAATGATAAAAATAAAGGAAGTCTATTATACAGCAAACATGATGGAATTTGGAAGCAAAAATTTTTTGAAAATATCCCTCTAAAGACTGAAATGTAAACACAAATTTTGAAACACTATCATGTTTTGTCATCAAATGTGTAAGAATGTTAGAATTTTGGATTCTAAAAGATTTTCTACCCTCTTTTTGTACAGATGTAAAGGCTGGAATTAGCATTCAGCGCAGAACTAGGCCAAGATATGTTTCCCTTTTCTTATTCACCTATTGCTGAACTTTAGCCACAGTGCTCTTTACTTACATAGTAATAAATGTGGGGTATTTCATGTAATGTCAAAGTAACGTCAGGTCATACAAAATTCAAAAATTTTGCAACAACATAATGGCAGTTCCTCCTCT
Organism: Penelope pileata; assembly: GCA_013396635.1. Lineage (NCBI taxonomy): Eukaryota > Metazoa > Chordata > Aves > Galliformes > Cracidae > Penelope > Penelope pileata. The sequence continues at coordinate 28,756 of WBMW01005462.1, forward strand.
TTCTAGTACTGTTTGGTACCATTAACAATCCCAAAGGAATAAAAGGAACTAGGAAAATATTACTTGATATGTTGGATATGCTAGGAAAAGCAGAACATGATTTGCTTGACCGTGAGAGTGAAATGGCATTTTTTTTGCATTAAAATAAAATCTGAATAATAATTGGCTTTGACTTTACAACTTCAAACACTTCAGTTATAAATACAGTCTTTTTTCTAAACCGTTCTTAAAAATTCACTAAATCATTTGCACTGATAATACAGCTTGGTGAAAATGCTTATTATGTTTCTGTTAGGCCAGATGCTGAGAAACCTCCCTCCTCCCCTTTTTTTTTCTGATTCAAGTACACTTTATATACAACTTTTTTCATGCATGAAGACTTTTGCATCTCCCAAAGATTTTACTTGTAGAGCTCAGCTCAATTTATCTGCAAAATTTCCTCATTAGACTTAATGATTTTGCTTGAAATATGTACATTTCTATTGTATAGGGAAACCGTACATTACTTAAGCAGGAAACTAGCAACGAAAAAACACAAGTGTTAAAATTTACTTGACAGTTTTGAATGATTCTTAGAAAATCAATCCCTGGGAAGGCACAGGCAATCAAAAGAGAAGGTGAGTGAAATGCTAAGTTTACAGTATGCAATGATGCGGCCTAGTGCTAATTGTGCTGAAAAAATCATATAAAGTTAAAAAGAAAAATGAAATTCCCAACTAATACATCATTCCTCACTGATGTGTCTTTTGTCTCTAGGAAAGATTGTGAAAAGATTAACAGATAAGTCTTTGGCCTGCAGCTACTACTTGTTATTGTCTTTAGAATAGAAAATATGTCTTCCCTTTAATGAAGAAATAGTTTGTATTTGCATGCATTGGGAAAGGCAAACCTACCTTACATAAACATTAGAAACTAATATATGGTATAAAGTGTAGAATTATTAACAATTCAAAACATAAACACAAAAATCAGTAATACCACTTTTTCTCTGATACTGAAACCAATGGCAATTTCATGATCAAGTATTTAACTGGATTGTCATTTCATAAAAAGTTATGTCTTTTTAGGCAAGAAAGACTGAAATAGAAAAAATAGAAAGTATGCATTTGAACACCATAATTTCTTTTGCTGCATCTTGCAGAATTACTCAGATGATGCTTTAAAAGGGCTTAAATATGTTAAGTCCACAAAAAATTTCCACATTTTGTTTTTTTACTATCAGTTTAGAAATTTTCTTAATTTCTGATGAATAAAATGAAGGAATGTCACACATCATGCTTGGCAATTTAAAAACTCATATTCCTGTTACATAGAGATTAAAAGGATCTGCCCTAACCTTGAAAGATATTTGTGCCTGAGGTATTAAAATGAGATCTCCTCTGACATCTTCCAGGCAAATTTAGTAGAGAAAAAGTAAACTGAAAGAAATAGCATACCTACTGTGTTACCAGCAAGAACATGTAAAATTCTATTTTCTCCAGATATTTTTGTCAGAAATAATACATACAAATATATATGTGAAGGTTTCTACATTAGCGTATTAAGAATTTCATTGACTGTTGGATACATTGATTTTTCTGTAGATCACCTAGGATCCTCTTACTGAAATTCCTAGCTATTATTTTTCTCCTAAAGATGCCACAGGACCAGAAAAGAAAGCAAAGTGCTTCATAAATTTTATCTGCTATTGCAACACAGTGGTTATCAATATCTGTCTTTCTGTTTGAAAGGCTCTGACAATCAAAAAAAATGGGTTACAGAAATGATAGGAAGGCTGAAAGGGATCTGAATGGACTCCACTTGTCCCTCTCTGGTATATGGAGAGAGACCAAAACTCTGCATATTGTACTCACGCTGCTGAAGGGAATGGGACTGCTCCTTAAGTGAAGTTAGAGCAGCTTTCAATTTAGAAACTACAAAGCTTAGTAAAATAAAATGTATAATTTTAAAATATATTCTCTAATAAGTTTTTTCTACTTTTGACTCAAACATCTGTATAAGTCTTTTGGGTACAAATCTCAGTATGCATTAAACATAACAATTCAACACTGGTCAGCTGACAGCCAGAATACCTGGGTTGGGGAATAGATTCTGGTTTCTTGGCTCTGGGAGAGAGTATGCTGAGCGTGCCATGACCCAGAGTGGTGGGTTGGTGAAAATCCTCTGTCCTCAGCCACACTGAAGCTTGGGGCCGCCCACTGCCATAAATCAATCAATCAGTCAATCATTTATTAATCAGGTACTTGCATTTTCATAGTTAATATAAAATGGGCTCTAGACAATGCCATCTCTGTAAAGATAATCTACTCTTATATTACAGTGTGTGGAGGGGTTATCTTCAATCAATCCACCCTTTCCCTGAAATGGTGATGTATTCATCTGGAAAAGGCCTCCACCATTATACAGAAATATATTTAGTCCCACTGAAAGATCAGTACAGGAAAAGACATTATGTTCACAAGCAATCTGAGCACATGAACAGACCCTTCAAGTTAAGCCATCTTTTTGATGAACTTTATTGTTCTAGATTTGGAATTTAAATCTTGATGTAGGGTTTAAGTTCACAGACCTTTTCACCAGATGAATTTAACCTAAAGACAGCATCTTTTGAGAGGATGTCTGACTAATGATAAGCTTACCAGAAGAAAATCCAAATGATGCATTCCAAGTCTACATGATAGCGTGATGCAATTAATACATTTAAAGGATGAATAGGTATATTTTATTGAAGAAAGACTTTAGATTTTTAAAGCTGCTTGACTAGAGCTTTGAAGTTTATTGCTGGCAATTTTCATGGAACATTTAGCAATAAAGGACCTTCCCATAGATTCATCAGTTTATTATTCTGAAAGTCACTTGATAAGAGTGTCCTCTCCTAGATCCAGACCCACTTAACAGCTTGTAAAGCTTCAGGCAATTCTAAATCTCTTTTCCAGCCAATGACAGACAAGGCCATCTTCAGACTGACTACTCTGACTTTATTAAACCCCTATCACAATACTCTTCCTACTGTAAAAGGCACGGTATGCACTGAAGGACAACTGCCTTTATCAGCCTTCCTAGTTTCAAGTAATTGGTTGCATTTTTTTCATATAGTAGCTGAATAGGACAAATATTTCTATTATTCCATGCAGAACAGAAACCTACGATAATAAATGGAAAAGAAAAATGATTTCTACAAATTCTTTGTGATCTCTACTTATATCCTGGAAGACAGAGTAAATGTAAACATAATGAGAGAATGTAAACAGATATTTTGTTGCAGCCTAAGTGGTTAGGCAAAGTGAAACAATTAACAGAAAACATATTCTTCCTGACAGTTTCTTCAGCTCTTTCATATTACATGCATTTAATGCTAATAGAAGCTTCTTTTACGCTAATAAATTTTCTTTCATGTTAAGCTCATTTACTTTCCCTTTTTGCACAACCCTTTTGCTCAAATTTCCTCATGTAATTTAACAAGTGTTTGAGAACAGTTGGTTATTTTCTTGAATACTGAGATAAGAGTCTACCATCTGCAGTTAATGGAAATTCGCTCTCCTACAGTCACACTCACATCTGGGTTTTCCAAGGTGTCCTCACATCTTCAGCCAGCTATCACACTAGAGACTGGTGCTGGATCCAGTGTTCCTCTCTTGGAAATAGGTGCCTTTTGAGGAATCACCACAGCAGTTTCTTCAAACTTGCGTGGGAGCCTAACTATAAATAGGACAGGATCTCTCTCTGGAGACTGTAAGCTGCGCTTACACCTCTCAGTGGCAGTACAGGTTGCCCAAATAGCTCAAGAAGAACGGTGGACCACAAATCCCAAGCATAGGGATAAACTGGACAGCTCCCCTACCTGTTTACACAAGTGCTGAGCCACTGGTCCACCCTCTGGCTATGGACTGCGTGACCATTAAGAACTTTTGAAAATCAGATTTTAAGTGTTATGGAATGGACTCCTGAGAACAGAGTCAGATAAAATAAACAATCCTGTATGGAAACGTAAGTCTTACTTACAGAGAACAAAGAAGTTTGAAAATGACATGACATTACAGTTACTCTTTGGAAGAAAATACTTCAGCTCCTGATGAAAAACTGCAATGATAACTTCTTTGCTAAGTTTTAGCGATATTTAGAAATTAATAACACTGAATTATCTAAACACTGTTTACTTGGGATTGAACCACGTTTTTAACAAAGTTTAACTGCTGGAACATCTGGCAACTCCTACACTTCAAAACTAAATTCACTGCTTCCAAGTTCTTCTTCTATCACTTTAGGACTGAAAACATTTATGTTTTTTACAACTGTTTCTTGTGGTATTCTGTTAGGTTAGTGTTGAATTACCTATACCTGAGAGTGAAATTCTCTTTTTTCCCAAAGCACAAGCCTACAATGGATGGTAAACACTGCCTCTTCTCTCACAGGTCTGAATGCTGACTGTTTACCTTCTGTACCTTCCCCATGCCAGCCCAACAAGCCTACGCATCCCAAAGAAGCCAGTACAGACCTACTAACTGGAAATTACAGTACACTGGACAACACCTGTCAGTTTGACAGGTTAAGCAAACACAGTGCATAAAGTATAGTGGGCTTAAAGAGCTTTACAAGTAGAAACTGAGATCACTGCTGTAGCTGTATGAAATCTACTCATCACTCTCCTGAACCAGAAAAGCTACAGTTTACAACCGAGCAAGCTTCTTAGAGAACACAGTGCTGCTTGGGAAGAGAAGCCAACACTCCAAAGAGAAGTGATGCTCTTCTTATATTAGCAACTGATGAATGGATGTGATGGTCCCGCTCCTGCAAACAGCTGAGCAAAGTCAATCCACAAACCTTCAGTCCTTCTGTTTTACAGGAACTTGGGAATCCCAGAACATATTTGATGCTGCAGACTAGTTAACCTATCTCCACAGGAAAGTTCAATTGACTGCAAATGTTCCAGACCTCGCTTTTGGAGACATTACAGAAAGAACCCTAGTGTCATGACCTAAGCTGTGTTGCTGGCAGGGTTTGCTCTGTCCACCTGCTCTGCCTTTCTGTTTAAACACAGCACAGAAACAGAAGCTCTTTTGCCAGAAACATTTATATCCCTAACTTAACTTGCCTAACCAGACTTAATTTTCTATGCCTTCTGTCTCACTGATTTGTGGAACAGTTTTGCATTTTTCTGGATAAAAAACTAGTTAGGACCTCAAATTTTTATCTTCTCAAAACAGAATACTCTTTGTATTCCTGGCCAAATACACAAGCACCTTGAGACAGGACATATTGTTTGATTTGGTCAATAAACTTAACTGAGTCATTGCAGCTGCTGCAGCAGTTTTTGGCTTTCAATGGCCCAGAGCAACAGGCAATGTTGGTCAGACGCTGAGTGACGCAATAAAATCTGTGCACATGACTATTCTTTTAAGCAGCATAGCTGAAGTTGGCACCCTGAAATCTATCAGGCTTGGCTATTTTGTATGCAACTGATTCTTAAAGCTTCCTTAGAGGCAGCTTAATTTAGGTTTCACTACACAGGCATATTAATGCTGCTGAAGCTGAAAGGCATGCTCATCCATGAGGGGGTGGGGCTTGCATTGCTTACCCTGCCTATGGCAATTCTGCTCATGGCAGCAGTTGGGGAGCTAGTTTCTGACTCTTGCAATTCCCTCCACTTCACAGCCAGAAGTTCATTTGGGAGTGCTGCAAGAAGGAAATTGGTGCCTATGTACTTCTTGGCTTTTGGTCCTTCACAGGTTTGGCAAATCATTAGCTGACTTACCACACCAGTTTAAGGCAGCTTGTGTTCTGCCAGCTATGAAGTGATTCCTGTAATGTTGACCAAACTTAGAAAAGTGCATGAGGTTTTCATGTTTTTACTGATGTAGTCATACAGGTGGACTAAATCCACTGGCTAGTACCGTCTTAGCAGTAAATATATATTGCCTTTTCCCCAATTAATACAAAGGATAATACTTCCAATCTTCTGCCTCTCCTTATTTACTCTACTGTAAACATGTAGCTCTAAAACACACCAAAATTCAAGCTGTTCGAATTCACAGTGCTTCTCAGACAGTAAGGTAAGTGCTGTAGCTTTTCCTTAAATGTGATGTTTCTAACTTGTCTGTATTACAATAAAAAGCTGTGTCTCTATATGTCACCAATTCTTTGAAAGAAATTGTATAGATACTTCAATACATATTGTATAGATACTTCAATACTTCAATACAGGAAGAAATCACTGATGATTATGCAATGGGATTTACCTGCACTTCAAAAAGGCTGTGCAAGATACCACAAAGTACTGATCATATTATACTATCAGCTGCATGGTCACTCATTTTTAGAGAATAAATATCTTAATAGGACAAAATAAAGATTCTACTGACCATCTATACTTATATTGCATAACTTGCTGACTATTATTATAATACAAACTTTTGTAATTTTCCAATTAAAAAAAATATTATATTTGCAACAGTTGTGAAACACAGACATCCAGCACAACAATCAGCCTACCAGAGGCAAGTTTAATAAATACTATAACTTCGTTAGGATTAGCACATCTTCTAACAATCAGGAGAATCTTAAATTAATTATCCAAACATTTTGAGTACAAGAAACTGCACTTATATACATATGCTTGGCAGCATATATAGTGACATATGAATATACAACAATATATAGGTCACCCTGAAAGTAATGCCTCCTATTTATTTCCATGGAAACTACAACAGACACAAAGAACACAATAATGCTACTCGATATAGCAAACTCTCAGCAACAAAACACAATTTTTCAACATAGTCACCACCATTAGCTATGCAGTTTTGCCAGTGACGAACAAGAGCCTGCATGCCACACTTATAAAAATCTGCATCAGCAGAGATGACCTGCTGTTTCACAGCTGCTATGATGGGGTTGTTTCTAGGAAAACATTGCCCACACAGTCCATCTTTCATTGGCTCAAACAGATAAGTCAGAAGGAACCAAATACAAACTGTACAGTGGGTGTGGTATGACAGTCCTGGCAAGACTGGCAATGTGTTCCGTGGTCTTCAAGTTGTTGTGGGGCCTGGTGTTATCACGTTGCAGGAGAAAGGTTGTCTTCTTCTTTGGCCTGACATTGGAAGTTTGAGCCTTCAGCTTAGTCAGCATCACAATGTAGCGGTCGGAGTTGATGGTTTGTCTGGGTTCCAGGAAATCCAGAAGGATCATCACTTTTCTGTCGCAATAAACAGTGCACATTACTTTACCCGCTGAGGGCTGCGTCTTGAACTTTTTCTTCAATGGGGAATTCACATGTCGCCACTCCATGGACTGCCGTTTTGAGTCCAGCTCCTAGCAGTGACTATACAACCCAGGAAACTGTCACCTTCAGCCTTGTACTGGTTCAAAAGCTCCTGACAAACTTGCATATAGTGTTCTTTCTGCTCCTGTGTAGGCAATGGTGGGACCCACTTGGTGCAAACTTGGCACTATTCCAATGTTGTAATCATTTCCAATGCACTGAAGTCAATATTCAGCTTCATACACAGTTCCCTGGTCATAATCCATTGATTTGTGCGGATGAGCTGACTGAGATGCTCTTCATTACGTGGTGTGACAGGCCTGCATGGCCATCCAGAACATGGCTTGTCTTTCACATCACTGTCGCCAATACTGAAACGTGCCACCCACCACCTCACTGTGCTCACATCCACTGTCTGGGCTCCATCAATCTTCAGCAAGTGTCAATGAATGTCAATGGGTGTCATTTTTTCAGCATGGAGGAACTCAGTTCCACACCTTTGCTTCATACACGCTTCCATGCCAGATGCCATTTGGTCAGAGTGCCCCTCTGCTGCCATCTGTCACATGGCAACAAAATGTAACAGAATATTGGCAGGAAGGTGCAATCTCTACTGCCATCCCACCAACATCCACCTCTGACATTGTGGGCAAATATAACAAAAGAGGAGGCATTACTTTCAGAGCAGCCCTCCTAGCAGAGACTGAACTTCAGTTCAAGATTTAATGAAGTCTGCAGGAATTAGCCAATATTGTGGTTTTTAAATTTCTTCCTGAGAATGTAGACAATCAGACTGTCTGCTAAGAATATCCTGGAAGCTACCTCAAAAGCTTGCCTGCCCTATTTTCCATACCACATGCATGCATTTGGCCTCAGAAAATGTTCTTCTAAGACAAGGCAAGGTGCTTAGTACCCAAGCATGCCTAGCATTTAAGTACATTACTGGGCACGTTCACACTGGAATCCAGAAGAATGTCCTTTAGGCAGCAATATACTCAAAAGCCATACAGCATATAGATTACTTCATGCATGGGCCAACCCCAGAAACTCTTCCATCACAGCATTTATATAAAGCTAGAAGGCTGAAAATGAGCTGGACATGGCATGAACCTCTAAGAGATTACGGTATACTAAAGTTCAGCCTCTACAATGCATCCACCCACATGCACAGAAGTCAGGCTATGCACACCTCAAGTGTGCATACTATTGCCTTGATTCAGGAAAAGTCTACCTGAGCTCATGTTTGCTTCCACCTCTTAATGGGACAACTGAGTACCAGACATTACTCAGAATGTCTTCACGTATGATACCCCTAGGGCTGCAAAGGGTGATTGATACTAATGGAAGTGAACAGTGGGAGACACAAGCCAGATCCGAGGCATGCAAAGAACAGCATATCAAGTGGAAGATCAGCTTTAGCCAGTTTCAGATTTGGTGCATAAATTCTACTTAATTATTTCCTTGTGCAAAACACATAGCATGGACTACACTACTGCAAACTTTCCCTCTCTTACATCTCAGTCTTAACCAGGACCTGAACTTTTCTGCCAGATGAATTCTTAGCTCTCTTTGCTGAGATCACAAATAGCAACTAGATCAGCTGCGAAATTCCATGTAGTAAGAAGAGCCTTATGAACTAAGTCTGCAGGCTGATAATTACACTATCACCCTACTATGATGTAATTCAGTTTGCAAAATATTCTGTAAGAAGTAATTGATATGTTGTCATTTAGTAAGTAGATTAAGTTTTAAAAGCTATAGGATGTTCTTTCACAGGATCATATTATCAGCATTGCAATTCATTTTTAAGAGGTTAGCAGGCCTGTGGGAATAGTATGGTACTCTCTATAGAATGTCTGAAAACCAAACACTTGATGCTACTGTCTGCTGGCTGACTGCAAGTGAAGCTATCAGGTTTCAGCTCAGCTCCACAAGTAATTGGTCCCTAAGCACCACTTCTTCAGTTACTCTTGTTGGCAATCTCATGAGGAAATTTGGGAGCTGAAGGGCTGGAAATCTGGTAACCTCCTCAGGACAGCATGAGGAAGCACAAGAAAGACAGATACAGGAGGAGAGCTTGCATAGGTTTTGTTCTGTGTACAGAGGACTTCACTCTCCAGGGCTGCCAGATCCAGCATGTGTATGGATTCTTTAGAAAATCAAACTCATAACTTCCTTCAATCACAAGTTTCTACATTAAAAGTAGAAACGGGAAAAAAAATGTCCAAGTCTCAGAAATTTTAAACTCTAGGTAAATTTCCAGTTCATATAAAAGTTTTAGTCTGTCTGTGAGCCCCCAAATTTCAGTAATCGTGTAAAAGATGACAAATCTGGAAAAAAGCCCAAGCCTTACCTTCTTGTAGAGACTTCTCAGGTCTCTGTACTGCCACATACTATTGAGGACCTGAGATGCTGCTTTCACCACTTTTGGCGAATGCCTGTTACAGACATACAATGAAAAGAAAGAGAGAGAGAGAAAGAGTGAGAAATAGTGTTAGGTGTCAGACTCCATTCATCCAAATTTTCAAGTGCATTGCTATGAACTTACACTCACAATTGAAGTTGTGTTAACAATGTCCCGTAACATTTTTTTTTGGCATCTTAGAGAGCAACATGTTTTTAAGCAAGCGCAATACACGTTATTTCCACAGTGCTATTCAGTGAGCAGCAAAATGTGTATTCCTCATCATACTGAGAACAAGGATTCATGTTGAGAGCACAGTAAGGGGAATGGGAGAGGCAGCAATGGGAAAATTGCTGAGGAACCAACTGGCATTATGTACATCTAGAAGAATGTCCTGGCTACAACTTTTGGCATAAAGGACAACAATGTAGAACCAGAGTTTATTTCTCTATAAATGGCCAAACTTCCACTAATGACAGTGCATTAAGCACCTTTCTGAAGTGGCCAGAAGGATGGGTATTGAGCACTGTGATTGAAACTGCAGAGCAGTCCAGAGGCAGAAATACAAACCTTTACAAAAAGTCATGGTAAATTTCATCAGGAATCCCAACTAGGATTTGCGTCTTACACACAAGATGCTATTATAATGATGGCAATCTAGTGGCATGTTAAAAATCATACATAACTTCACATGAACTTTCTCTTCTATAAGGTTTTGAAAGAGACTCTCAACTATTGTTTCAGTCAGTTAGTCATATATTCCTCTTGGGATATGTAATGTTAAAAAAAAAAAAAAAAAAAAAAAAGAAAAATCCCACCTAAAACAAAAGAAGAATCCTGACAGTACTTAGCTCAGTGAAGAAGGGTTGCAAAGAAAGGGACTAGGAGGACAACCTTTTCCATTCAGGGAGCATACACAGTGCACTTAAGCTCCCATACTGTACCAGTACTTCGTATAAAGCAGCAGAGCACTAGAAAACCTTGCAAAGTCTGAAGTGAGGATCAATGGGGTCTGGGGCAGTCACTGAGGAGATCAACGGTTTACTCAGAATAGGCAAAGGACTGCAAAACCAAAGAGAAAATCCGAAACCCAGCAGCACGTGTTACTGGTTTGGGCAGCAAAGTCTTCCTAGGGGTCAAGTTTTGGTGTCCTGTGACCTCTGAGAAGGGCCACAGGTAGCCTGAGGGTAGAGCTGGTAAAATGATGCTCATGGCATAGCTGATTCTATTAACTTACACAGTATTTTCCTTGCAATTTATCTGGTGGTTTTTTTTTTTTTTCTTTTTTGCCCACCTCTCACCCAGAGTACAGTAGTAGGTGGATTACTGGTGAATAAATAGGAATTTGAGAAACACTTTCAAGCTCAATTGGCTTTTTATACTCCCAGCTGTACTGGCTAGTGAGGAGCTGGTAGCATGGAGTAACCAGGAAAATAACTGCACCAACCATACTGCGAGTACTGAGGATAAACAGGAACTAGGCAAAGGCCTGGGTTTGGCCAATATGTCCGTAGGAATGCCAGTCCTCTCGTGCTGTGTGACAGCCCTGGGCATGTTCCAAAGGCTACCAGGGCCAATCTGGAGCAACTGGCACCAACACCTCTGTGTCCCACACTTGTACCAGGATGCACGACCAGGCCAGTATCCTGCACTTGAAGAAACACATGCTTCATCCAGACAAGACAAATTCATACTGAAGTTCTTTACTGTATGAGAATGCCAGAATTTCCTATCAGTCCAACAACTAGCAAGTCTGATTTCTAAACAGTGAGTTACCTGTAAGAGAGCAAACTAAAGCAATGGTGAACAACACAAACATTTCTGAAAGTTGAAAAATGAAACTTTCACTTGAGATGAGCATTATTATCACTGTGAGTTGACAGATTTTCTTGTTCTATAACTGCATAACCTGTAACAGTAATAACATCTGACTGCAACTCAAAGTACTTTGGATGAGAGATAAATATCATGATTTTGGAGGGCATTTTAAAATTATTCAACAGTACCTAGGCCAAATACTTTCCATCAACATAGATACATCTTTCAAAGTTATGAGGAATACTTAGACAGGGAACTACATCCTTAGATCCTCCTGAAACTGCCTGTGATACTTTGAAAATTCCAGACTCAACAGGTATTAATAGTTTCTTCCAGGTAATGAACAGGTAGACAAATTTTGAGGATAGAAACACTCAAGAGAAACAGATATGAATCTGTTTGTAATCTGTACACTTGATCTAGCAAAAATACATAAAAAATGAATAGATTTAATAGCAATAAATAATGAAAATATAAATAAATTAGCAGAGCATGGGGAGCTCCCATAGTTGTTATGCTACTACTTTTTACCTTTTACAGTTATCATGTGAGAATGTTTCCATAATGAATTTGGCACGAAATGAAAAGAGTGACAATAGAGGAAAAGAAACATGATTAAATTACATTGGCAATGCTCCGATCACATAGGTGAGTGTAAGTTCTCATATCAAATGCAGGGTGCATAAATCTTTCCTTTGGGCTGTGGCCTGGCTTTGCGGGGCTCTTTTAGAGCCCTGATGCTGCAGTAAGCTGTGTGATGACAGCTTCCAGCAGGTGCACTGATGGGAAGTTTTGTACACTACAGTGAAGACTTTTTGTTTTCAACCTGCCACAGTCCCATTGCACTATACTTCTGCGGGTTGGCAAATATGAGAACCAGGCTATCTGCGTTAGGCAAAAGAAGGATTAAGAGTGAACTCTTCATGAAGAGTGTGCACATAGGAAAATAGACAAGACAAAACCATAGCTGCTCTGAAAATGTAGCAGTTGTGCACAGGATTTATTGCATGCTTTGGTGCCTCACCAAGTAGCCTGGAGGTGTCCTAATGCTCTCTCAGAAGCAAGGTGCTGACAAAATCCACAGATGAATTCATTCTTCTAATACAGCCCACCTTACCAGCAAGCTGGTGGCTGGGAAGAGGGTGGGTGCTGCCAAGAGGGACAGTGACTGTATGCTCAGGACAGGAGGAGCAGTGAGAGAACTACGGCAGTGTCCCTTCCTTCCACAGGATCCCTGCAGAGTACGGTCCCACACAACTCTGGTCCCTAATGTTTACCAGGATCTTCTGGAAGTGCTCTGAGGTAGCAGTTACTGGAGATAATTACTCTTCCTTAAAATGCACGTCTGCTGATGGAACATCAAAATAAGCCACAGCAGAGACTTTTGCTATTGTCATTGTTTCTTGTCACCTTTCACATGGGTCACATGATTTTTGATGAAGCTAAAGTATTCAACTCACGATTGCACAGAGGAGGCAAACACATTAAGGACTAGTTAGAACTACTGGAGATGTTAAAAAGGGTGCAAGAGGATTTGCAAAACATACTTGTCTCCTTTACTCTTAGATATGCCAACCAGTTTCTCAATGCCTCCTGCGTCTCGTAAGGCCTTGGCATTCTCCATGTTTTTAGTGATGACTTCATGCAGCGTGCAGCAAATGGCAGTAACGGTGTCATCAGACATGGCCTTGCTTGCTGAGCTGTTGCTGTTGTTAGCGCCTGGCAGTCGATGGACCAGATCCCTCATGGCATACTTGCCTTTGTTGGAAGAAAACGAAGGGAAAATTTAGAAGATACAGTAAAAAAAGGTGACTGAGAAGAAGTACAGGGAAAACATGCAAGACTGTATTAGCACCACTTTCATCATTGCATGTAATAATCTAATTGGCTACTGATACTATTTTGGAGCAAGCCACATTTATACAATTGCATGTTCAAGCATTTCACACATTAGTGCCTCTGTTAATATTTCCGTATTACATGAGTTGGAGACTTCAGATATGGGCTACATCATGTCCTTATGAGAATGAAACAATGATAAAAAACGCTCAGTATATGTATAAGACAACCTGAATACCATCACTTACAGAGCTCATCTCATACCACAGGACTCATAACTCAAGTAATTATAAATAAAATGTGCATCGGTTGTTAAAAACACTACAGCGAATACAAAGCCAAGGAAATGGTTGTTTTTGAGAATAAGCCTTCTCTGAAGGACCAGTTTTACTGCATAAGGTTAATTCTATACTATGTGCAATAACTTTACTACATTTATTGGTTTTCCTATGACTTTCATACTTATTCAGTGCTACACTGCACTGACTACAGTGCAGAGCTAACAGTGTGGTTTTCCTTACATCCTTAGTTGTATGCATGGTACTGACAAGAAAATAAGCCTTTCTGACAGATATTCCTGATATTTTCTAAGGAGCATTTTATATAACCCTAACTTCCAGAATTTAAAATCTTAAATGAAAGAAGCAATGTATTTTTAAGATTGTCATGTTGAACTGAAGACGTGAAAAAAAAAAACATTGCTGATTACTGTAAATTTTTTCATGTTTAAATGAACAAATACTATTTTCTCAAAATGGTACCTGAGGGTCTTATAATGTTTGTGAAAATGACAGATGAGCAACTTCTGAGAATTTATAGATATGCATGACTGTTGAGCAAGGCTGGCACTGGTCGCAGAACTTCCCAGCACAGCTATATGAGGTGCCTCATGCAGTTCTAGAGTGTTACTGCTGAGGGAAAACAGCGGCTCAGTCTTTCATCATGTTGAAGACAAGAACAGAGGGGCTGAGGGCCTGAGGAGGTTGTAGCTGAGGTCAGTGAAGCAACTCCGAGTCACCTTCAGTGCAGCTGTGCTAGGAATCTGCATACAGCAATCATCATGAGAGTACATCATTCAGGATGAAAAGGACAGGAAGATTGGGGAAAATAAACGTAATTAGTAACCTAATCTACATCATGTTTTATGAACAAAATAATCAGGTATGATTATTGTATATAATATGGTAATTTAATCAGATTTTTGGATAACTTTAAGAAGGTCTGATAAACTAGTGTATATGAGTACTTATTAAAAATCTTAATTCTGAGGTCATAAATTCCATTGCGTGCATCTGTATTTGAAAGCAAAGGTAAGAGGAAAATCACATTTTTTACCTAACAAATATTACATTTTTTTTGTTTTCCACAGTCTTGCCTGCTGTGGTAGCAATATAGCCAGTCATTTGGAACAGAATATTCATAGTAGAGAAGAAAACTAAAATCTTTGTACTGCAATGTTAAACTTATAGGCTAAGTGGTATCTGTTGTATCTTAGAGGCTACCTGTGGTAATGTGAGATCTTAGAAACTACTACTTTATATCATGCAAAAGCATTACTGAGTACAAAATCATAACATTACCAACAAAACGTGTGCAGTAGGATCTGAATCTTACCAGTGTGCTGCTATTCAGATACAAATCCTATAATCGAACATTTTTATTTCTTTGCACTTAGTATTTCTGGAAAGCCAGTAATGCAAATGACTGATTAAATACTCTGTTAATAATGTATGTAGAACAGGTGATAACACCACCTTCTCTTTCAAGAATGGTTTGTCTGAGCAAACTGCAATACTTTTTTTGCACACATATGACATGCTGCTCAAAATCAGCCTGAAATGCCATTTACATCTGCATCTGTTTGGTGTATGTAGCATGAACACATTAATAGTTGTTTATCACTTACGGTGATTACTTCAGTATGCAGTATACACTAAATCTAGCTCATGCATCAATAAAGAAAGCTACCCCAGAACCACCCAAACAACCCCAAACCATGTTTCCTTGTAGCTGTTACTCTTCTAAAAGGAGCGTCCCTCCCACTGGCCAGGGGTAAGCACAAGTAGGTCGGTCAGATCAGTGAGATTCTCTGCTTTGCTCTGTGCACACACCCAGAACAGAACAACCTTCCTTTCTCCTATAGTACCCCACCTCATGTAAAGTGCAACAGAGCATTGCACAGTCTCAGTCCTCCGGCAGAATCGCATGATACTGCCAACAGCAGCCAACGACTATGTCCCTTAGCATGGGGTATAATAAAATCCGGACGGCTAACCAAGGAGACTTCCTTCCTAGAAAACGACATTCACACCAGTACACATGCCTAGAAACAAAAGCTGCTTCTCACAATAAGATCTTTGCAGCTATCAGGAAAAGCTCAGTAGGAAAATTAAAATAAACACAATCGAACATGGCATAAGCATTGTGGACACGCTAATGCTCAACAGCCCTAATGCTTCTGCCATACACACATGCAACTGAGGCCTGAGAAGATCAAACCAGCATTAGCTACTTCAGATCAGCAGACCAGGCTTTCTCTCATTAATGTCTAACAGTGGGACAGTACAGCATCCCTTATTCTCAGCAGCTGTAGCGTTTCCATCTCCAACAGAGCTGCTCACACATCCAGGTACAGCAGCTGACTGCATAAACAGGAATTCCTGCTCAAACTGTCATTCTGTACGTTCACCAGAAAACAGGGGCAAAACAGCCAGAAGCTGAGGGAGGTGGTTGGCCTGTAAGGTCAATCTAAGCCACTGTTTACATCATCTTAAAATCTATTGACAAGTGTAACTGTTAACACATTTTCTGTGATTTTGGTAATACGAACACTTTGCTATTTGTTTGAAAATGTCTGATGAAAAAATGCCTTAGCCATAAAAAAGTGTAATTAATTGAATTAAAAACACGCAAACATAGATCAAAAAAAAAGCAGTAACTTTGCTTTAATACAGACTTACGTCATAGAATCATAGAATGGTTCAGGTTGGAAGGGACCTTAGAGATCATCTTGTTCCAACCCCCCTGCCATGGGCAAGGACACCTCCCACTAGACCACGTTGCCCAAAGCCCCATCCAGCCTGGCTTTGAATACTTCCAGGGAGGGGGCATCAACGACTTCTCTGGGCAATCTGTTCCAGTGTCTCACCACCCTCACAGTGAAGAATTTCTTCCTTATACCCAGTCTAAATCTACCCTCTTCCAGTTTATGTAAGGTGAAAGTTGAGGACGTTACTATATACTATAGAAAAAGTTGCAAACCCAGTATGTTTTCTAAAGCTGTACATCTAGTTTATTAATAAATTGCTGCACTACATCTACGAAGAGCCATGGTGTTTAGCACCACCTATAAAAGGAACCCTATGGTAGTTTAGAGTGGTGGTTAAGCAAAGCCAATGAAAGCAAGGCTACAGCTGTATCAGCCCAACTCAGCTGACAACTAAAAGCTCTGACTTTTGCATTACTGCATGTTAAATCTCCAGCCTGTTTGCATTTGGAATTCTTTTTTTGACACTAAGAACATCTACTGAACCCCGACTTAAATGTGTAAGGGACAGCAGCCCTGCAATGTTAGCAGAGTTCTGCATAGCTCTACCAGGAGGTGAGCTGGAGATTTCAACTTGCCAGTCAAGAAGCCTCCCAGAGCTGAAAAAATGAGAACTTGTGAGTGTCCTGGGAAGAGAGGAGGATGTGTGTGAGAATGGTAGTAAAATAAATGTCATTGTTAATTTTTGTCTGGGTTCATGTAGAACTGCTTTGATCTACAAATAAATTGATTTTTTATTTGAGCAACATTACACATCATAAGACTCAAAACTGATTTGATACTGTAAAAGAGGATTTACATAATATGATTAAACATAACCACCAGCTTGACAAGGGAAAAATAAATCATGTTTATTTGTTCAATTTCACTTGTAAAGGAAGGGAGATGCTAAACAGTCATAATTTGAGGGCACTGTCATAGGAAAGGGAGTGTCACATAAATGTTTGGGACAGTATTTATTTGACCCTATAAACTTTCAAGTTATTTTTCTAAGATAAAACTTCCATCACTGTTTTATATGGAGAGCAGGATTTTTCTAGCAGCATACACAGTTTGCAGAGCAGTTTGTTTACTGAACACATCAGCAATACAAATTTAACATCTTTTCTTTGCATGATAAGGTCTCATTAGCACCTTTGTACATGTTTCTATTTCTTAATTCAGGAATTTTTCCCTTCCTAGGGTCAAACTCATAGCAGTCCTAAGAAAGATTTTGCCTTCACAAGCAAATCAGTGGAGCTAACTATTCTCCTGGTAGATTTAACAAGAGCAAAATTATTTCAGAAAAGGTTCTGCTTCTAGAAGTATTCCCCTAATGCTGCCTTGAGACAAATTCACTGCTGATGTAACCCCACTGACTTCATTTCCATTTTCACTCCTCTCTGAAAAACGACTTTGACACATTGGCTTATTTTCAATACAGTTGTGGCATCGTTCCTGGTCTGAAAGAACAAGACTAGGAAAATTAACATACTGAAAACACAAGAAACCTCATACAGATATTAACTCAAACTAACAACCCTGCCCTATAGGTAGAGCCTGCTCTAATATAAATAATACATCATGGTTTTTTACCCCTCAAAGTTACTCATGAATTCACATCTTGTAGTTAGATAACAAAAATTAGCAAAATGGCACCATATTTTCTTGGAATGCTACAGACACCCTATCCCACAACCACTGGTACTGGTATGCTGTAATAGATGTAAATTTTGTTCTCTTGGTTCTAATGTGTGCTTTGTTAAAATTTCTAGACATATATGCTTTTGTGCATTTTCATCATCTATGTCTTTTTCTAAGACCATTCAGCCTCAGTATTTCACAGCCTTTTTGGCAAGATTATTGGGAGAGATTCTATTATTACCTTCAATTAATATTTAATAGATGTGCCCAAATTGTCCATTTAATATGGAACAAATTTTGATAACGAGTCCATGTATTCCATTGACAGTCCAATAAATTGGAGTGTATCCATCACATGACAGCAGTGGCAGAAATACTTCTACTGTACTTGAGAAATAGTTCATTTGTGTACAATGCTTTCTCTTGTCAAATGCCATCATTTTAAGGCATAATTGCTACTCACAGCCAGCACTGGTGTAGAACCCAGTGCCCTGGGTTCATGTGTCATGGTTGCAGAGGAAATCCATCCCTGTCCTGAACACTGGAAATCTGGAATACAGTGGGGTGCAAGAGGGAGGGGTTGCAAACCAAGCAGGCATAGAGTGCCTACAAAGAATTACTATGTTCAATAAAATATGTAGCAAACTCTGAACTCAGACTGCCTAGACAGGGAAAGGGACTCCGCATGTATCAGAGCATCAGTGAATAAAGCGTGATTTAAAAGGGCAAATGTTTGTCAGTTTCCATAGGCAGATTTTCTCCTGCCAGTGAAACATTCAGAGGAAAAGCTACCAAGGATTCTAAAGGCAAACGAGGTTAAGAGGTAAGCAATGCTGACAGAGTGGAGCCCAGAGCCAAATGCATAGTTTTTTGTGGGACAGAAGAGGAAGCAAATCCCAGAAGATGAAGGGTAATGGCAGAGGTATGGGGCCAGCAGACAGGAGACAAAATTATATTTTTGAAAGCAAGAAAGATGGCAGTACTGAGGCTGAGGTTTGTATGCATAAGTGGATGGCTGCTTCTCAGCCTGGGGAGCATTAAGTAAGGCGTATGTGATTCCAGAGCAAGAAGTCATCCACCTGGCATGTCAAAAATGGCTTATAAAGAAGGGAGGAGCTATGTTTCCGAAGACAGAGAGCAGTGCAACTGAAAGAAGGGTCATTAGCCATCCCAAAGCTTGTTGGCCAATGACTGAATAATGTAACTGACTACAGTAGCATGGCTTTCTGCAGCAGCCACTAGCCAATGAGTTTGCTATCTGCCCTGCCCCACAATATCCAGTCTTCAGCATCACTGACTGCAGCATACATTGCATGGGAGGGAACTACACATCAGAACAGTTCATATACAGCAAATCTCTTCCCCTTGTCTGGTGACTTTTGCTTTAACATGACTAAGCTTTTCACAGAGCAGACTCACGCAACTCAAAGGCAGTATCTACTGACCAACCCACACGGTCTGACTAGTACTAGCAGGTGGTCTGTCACATTGCTTGTCACAAAACATCAATTTCTTGTTCCTACAATCACTGTGCACGAAGTATCAGATGAGGGAAGTGGAAGAAGTCCTGAGCAGTGGTATTGAAAAACATGAATCCAAAAAGCATGGGCACCAACACTTCTAGCAAGTGCCAGAGAACTGATGATTTTAGATTTAGACATAAACACTATAAAAATTTTTAGGCAAGTCGAGGGCAAATCCTGTGTATAAATACAAGGGGCTAATGGGATTTCAGATGCCCCCGGACACCTGAGATATCTTCACAGAGTTAGTAGCACTACTGAAAGAATCACAGCCTTCTGGAAGGTCGGCTGGAGACCAGGTAGGATACCCTTTCATGTTTAATGATTATCTTTATGCACCTGAATCTCGCTCCTAATGTTTGGTCAAAAATGTTTTAAGGTACTCAAGCCCCTCCATCTTATGTCAGAGACGTGCACAAACATTTATAATCTCTGGCACTTTAGAACAAATTCATATTAACACATTTAAGTACTTAATGCTAATTGACTACAGTACTGCAATTATCTCTATCAAAAATACTATCTCTGTTCCATCATTTCTAAGTGACGAGTGAGGACCAGGCACTTAGACTGGTCTGAGTTAGTACCCCAAAAGTCATGGGCCAGAACCACTGCCTTAGCTGCTTCACATTAAGCCTGTCCTGCCAGTTAAATTGGGATAATGGGTGCTTTGAGCTAGACAACAATGATGAATTTTACTTTCTTGCCTGTTTGTCTGAACTTGAAAACTCTGTGAAAATAAACTATTTTGGAGAAGACAGAATAATAAGCGCCACAGACACACCCTCCTGTGCCACCAAGAACCCAGGTGCACTTTGCTCACAACTGCTGAGACAGAACAAAAGATCAGGTAGAGGTCTCAGATCCTCTCTTCCCCTCAGAAGCATGATACGCACTTTTCACTTTTCCACCACTCCTGATGACAGGCAGCAAGATTTCAGGATATAAGATTGGTATTCAGTATGGCCCACAACAAAGAGGAACAATACCCTCCCTGATGCATTGTATGCGACGTACTATTCATTGGTTTTCCTTTTTTAGTACTGTTTCATCAAGAATACATTCAGCCACAGGAAGTACAGCATATAAAGCCCAACAGGGAGTAGAACATTAATCTTTGATAGTTCCAGGCAAGAAACCCTCAAACTGTCATAGAGCGATAAAAGTACGAGAACCACCAATATCTGTGTCGGCAACGTCAATTCAGACATGCTGGTAAAAGAATCAAATATCTAGAAGAGTAACCAGTATGGAAGCTTTTATCTTTTTAAAGAGAATAGAGATGCAGGTTCTGCCTTTTCCAAGAGAAAGGGATGGCTTGATAACTAGGAATGACAAAAGGTGCAGCCATAACAAGGATAGAAGAGCAACATGCATAGAAGCTAGCAGCACTGGGCAAAGACAATAGAGAAGCACTGGGATAATTTCACCCCGAACATGCCATGGGAAATCACAATGGGGTGCAATACAATCACAGCTTCTCAGTGAATTGCTTTCTCAGATCCATGATCTTTGATAGATCTTCTTCCACATAGCAGCATTTTATCCAGCTACCTTCTCCCTTCAGCTTCTCTGTTGACAGAAACCTAACTTTTCCATTTCATGTATTTCCTGCTTCCCACCAACCGATCATTTTTCTTCCCTTCAACTCACCTTCTCAGAACTGCATATTTTCCTCTCTATTATGATTAGTATTGTTCTGACTTGAACTGTACCCCCTCAGCCGTTCGGTTCTTAGCCGCTAAGCTTTCCTGTTCCTTTGCTGTCTCTTGTAGATCTGATATTTAAGTGTGTATCTCTGCATCCACCCTGTCTACCAGGCTTTTCCATTCTCTCCTCATATTGGCTTAAACTACCTCCAAGTCTATGCTCAGCTAGATGATTGTTTTTTTCATGCCCTTTCATGCCCAAGACCCTCTCTAGGCTCTTGCTCTTTGATGTTCTGTACCACAGAAAATTTTAGGTAGCTTAGAAGTTTAGATTTTAGACCTGAAAATACCAGTATGTTTAAAGGCTCTTGTACTACAGTGCTGCCCCTCTTGTACATCCATCTTGTACATCCCTCATGTACATCCATGTTTGACAGACTATCATTTAAACTATCGTTACTCCTAATATTGATTTTACTCTTCCATCGATGGAAGACCTTCACATTCTCCACTTCTCTTGCACAGTAAGACTGCAGATTTGCAGGCCTTTCAATGGAATTTGTCTTAAGATCTGGAAATTAAAGAATTTCCAATGCTCTTTAGCTAGCCAGAAACTGACTACCAGTTCATACAGTGTACCTGCTCCAATATGTACTTTAAAGACTAGATTTGTGTCTATGTTGTGCATGCAGAGGCACTTCAGCTGCCTCCATAAAAGCTAATGCCAAAACTAGAGAAAAGTCACACGTTTACCTCTTTCATCTGAACTAACAGTCACTCAAATGCCATCTTTTTGGTGGCATACATGCTGCCATAGAGAAGCAGATTACTGGAGATGCTAGACTGCCTTTGTGGGAGTAGATGTTTGGAGCAGAACAGCCAGAACTGTAACAAAAAAGGATTTATGAACCCCTTGGCCAAAGAAATTTTCTGTTCCTTAACTGCACATCTTACTCAACATAATGAATGGCTTCTGTTTTGAATACTAATCTATATAACAGCTAAGCTGTCTGTCTCCTCTCTCTCTCTCGTGCTAGGGAGGTCACCCAGTCAGCAAACAAACCATCACACTCAGGCAGCTCAGCTCAAGGTGCATTCTCTGACAAGCACCCTGGTTTGGGAAGACAAATTTGGGAAGATGTGCAGGGTAATTTGTTGACTGTCTCATCCATATGGGGACTATAAAAATGAGTCAGTTCAGTTTTAGTTTGACCTACATAATTACACACTGACTTGATACATCAAAGAACTACTAGGTCCACAGGAAGAGAAAAATCTCCACCAAGAAGCTTTCATTTGTCACCTTCAACAGCAGAAAAAGCAGCATTTTTTAAGGTAAACTATCACAAACCCATAGATACCACTTTTTGTTGTTGTTGTTTGCACAGAAAAAAAGATTTGCATGGTATGTTGCAAATGAAGAAATAAAATTGCTTCAGAGAGGTTCTGTATGATACCAGGTAAAGCTTTATAGGTTTTAACAATGGACATACACAAAGGTTTCACAAAAGTTTTGACTTACAGAACTAATAGCAATAATCTCCCACCCAAATAACACTCCTCCACTGAGTAGCAGATCTCAGAGAAGTATGCGCTCTTCTCTGCAGCTGGCCCTTAAATGAGCCCAAGCAGCCCCCATCCTGGTCCCACCCCTTCTGGCCACAAAAGGAGCACAGGTGCAACCAATGTGTCTGTGCTCTCTGGGCCAGACACATCCCAGCCACACTCCTTCAGGTGCTGAACCACTAGTTCAAGCTGTGACCTAACAGTTTCCCTACACACGGTAACTTCGGCCATCTTTCTTACAGTCTTAGCTTTACAAGATGGCTGGGAAAAGAAATGAGAGAACCAGATTTCATTGTTCTTGAATCCAAGGAATTTCATCTTGTATGCTTGGGTTTTATATCCAGAATGAATGGAGGCCACATGGACAAGCACTCAAGTAATTTCTTAAATTCATTTTGTTTACACTTCTCATCAGGTGTGCAAACTGGAAAAGGCAAAGAAAGGAGTTGTTTGACAACCTTTTGACCCAAGTTGTGCAAATATAAATAACTAATCAGCTCTTTAACAGACCAACGGATTTATTTCTCCAACAGATTTGTTTCTCTTGCTTAGACTGCACTGTCATCTTTTCATCTTTCCACTAGTCCAAGTTAAAAAAGATCTGCAAATGGAAGTGATTCCTCCATTAATTGCTACAGGCTAAGTTTTCTGATTACTTGAGCTGGTTTTAGCTCCTTGCTGTCCTCTTCCCTGCTGAGAATACAGCTTTTGGAAGGTTGAATTTGAAAAAAATGTAGTCATTTAATTAATGTTATGATTAATCAGTATTTTTAAAGTGCTTTGAAGAGGAAAAGTGCCATGTGACTGTTGAGTAGAATTTCAGTTTTATCTGTATTATTTTGTGAGACAGGATAATATTTTGTTAATAGTCTGTTTCAGGGGACTTTAAATTAGGTCATAATGAAGAAATAAGAATGTAATCTATTTTTGGAAAAAAAAGCTTAGGCTTCCAAGATCTATGTCCTGATCCAACAGCCATTGAAATTAATGAGCCTTTCTGCCCATGTCAGAAGTTACTAAACTACATTCATAAAGAAGTAGCTTTTCTTTTCTACTTCAGTTTTTACTTTGTATCCAAAACAGAAAAAGATTTTTACAGGAGACTGATGTTACCAAGGTGAATTCTACCTAGAGACCTTATTCTGCTTTAACTGTCCATGCAGCAACAGCTATTCATTTGCTATTTTTCTTCTTCTTTACTTGTTCTAGAATATTACCTGGAACTCATGAATGAATCTGTTCCCATCATATAGTCCTAAAGACAGATTACTTTTGTATGCCTTTAAATGCAGTTACTATCATATCACAGTGATGTACAAAAATTCTGCTGTTTAAAGATGTATACTAAAATATTAAGAGAAATAAAAACAAAATGGAACCTCATTATACATTCTGTTATTAAAAATTAAATAAAATGCATAGATTAAAAAGTGTTAGCTCAGTAAATGTAAATCTTTGTGAAGTGACAGTGTCTTTTAAAAACAATTCTTCTAATAAATATCTAAACCCCTCCAGGTCATACTGTAATGTCCATATATTCCTTAATTACTGTAATGTTCAAACATTTCTTAAGTAATCCCAAAGTAAATTCTACATGGAGCTGTAACAATAATTAATCTGTGTATGATGGCAAAATAACAATACCAAGAATACATATCAATATTTCATACTGTGTTAGCGTGCACAATATGATAATACTATTTTAATTTAATGAGAAAATCCTGGTTAATTTTACCTTCACAGATGTCAGTGTTTGGGGGAACAACAGAAATGAAAAGTAGAAGACCTTCAAGAGGAAATGTCCTAGCTGTTTAAGAATATTTTAAAAAGCTTCAAACACAATTTATAGATGAAAGGGTAAGAGTATAAATGCAGCATTTGGTTTTGTTCTGCCATTTTGAAATTGTTAGCAAAGACTTCATGACACCACAGTGTCCATGTGTTTGAACTAACTACCAACGTAACTAAAACAGACCACAGAAAGGTCCGCCACAGTAATGAAGTTACATGTAAACTTATTAGAAATGAGGTCTCTCACCTAGGTCAGGCAGAAAGGGACAAGTATTCACTTTTGCTCGGTATTTTTGTAGAGGTCAACTCAATTTGCAGATAATGCTAAGTTTCTGACTCACTGTAATTCCTGCTCTTGACAGGCAGCTTTGTGTTCTTTGCAACTCAGTGACTGGAAAAGAGTAAATTATACTGCAGTTTTATATGTTGATTCACTTGAAACTACTACAATTTAACGACTGAATACGGCAGATATGCAAGAAAAAATGCTGCAGAATTAAAATAAACTTTGTGTTCTCATGGTAAGGGCAAAAATGCATCTGATAATCTTCCTTATCTAATGCATATTATCTTGTTTTTTGTTTGGACCATGACATGATTAGTTTCTACATTTCTTGTGGGGAAAAACAAGTTTATTAGTTGTGTTTAAAGAAATTTAAAGTTGTTATTAGTTGTGTTTAAAGAAATTGTGACAAATGAATCCTTGGCCAGATTCCTCCACTGGAGTACACCTCCATCAGAGCGCAGACCTGCTTTGGCTCCTGCCTCCTGAGGAAGCACAAGGAGACACAATATTATTTGTTTTTCCTTTCAAGGTACCATCCTTCAGATGGCACCTTCTGGCCTACTGGAGATCAAGTCTTCTTTTCTCTAGCAGATCCCAAAGAAACCTTGCCTCCAGACACTGAGTTGAACCTGCTCAGTGTCACTAATCACAGAATCATAGAATGGTTCAGGTTGGAAGGGACCTTAGAGATCATCTTGTTCCAACCCCCCTGCCATGGACAAGGACACCTCCCACTAGACCAGGTTGCCCAAAGCCCCATCCAGCCTGGCTTTGAATACTTCCAGGGAGGGAGCATCAACGACTTCTCTGGGCAACCTGTTCCAGTGTCTCACCACCCTCACAGTGAGGAATTTCTTCCTTATAACTAAGTTATTGCTCTTTTAACCTGAGTTACAGCTGCTCAGCTTCATTTGAGTAACACACAGAAGGATTGTTCTCAGGACTCTGTCCTCACTGAATTCCCTTCTCCTACCTCCATGAGGATGCAACTGCCTACAGGGCAAGAGCCAGAGAGGCCATACGTTAGATCTGTGCACTCTTGGAGATCAAGCTGGATGGTCATCTGCTTAAAGCAAAGCCCACAACCACTTAGATCCTCCAAGTTAATTTATCGCAAACTTTGTCTGATCTCTGCTACTTCAAAGAGAGGGAGGCAACCGGCCAAGTCTTCCAAAAGTAGTTGTCTCTCTTTCCAGAATCAGAGAAAAGAAGACTCTGCTAGAGACTGGCTGGCTTCCTGGCTCCACATGCCTTATCCTAAACATTCAGTGCTCTGAAAGATCAGGGGGCAGCCAGAGTGAAGATTTTACCTGCACTCAGCAGCCTCACCACTTCGGTGACACACGGCTGATTATCAACTATACCATGCATTGCAGCGGAAGGATAGGAATTCAGGTTTGAGGAGACAGAAAAGACTAAATAATAACAACAAACAGAAAAATACAGTGGAAAAAATAAATGTCAAACAGAACAGGTGAGAGGTCAGATACAGTGCAGACCTCCTAACCACAAGAGAATCAGAGAGCAACATTCTCAAAGGTAAACTATTTCTTGATAGATTGCTCCACTGCAAATGATGAATTAAAATTGCATAATGTAATATTCCCTCTGTGAGAGCAACCCTCTAGCAGTGTCACCTTCAAAACTTTTGCACACAAATATATGACTTTGCATATACTCATGCTAATCATATGCATTTTCTTCTAATTAAAATTAGCACTCTGATTATTTGCTAGAATAATCCTGAGTTATGAAATCCAAATAACGTATAAAACATAGCACTTTCAGAGCACCCTGAGTAGCACACAATCTAAGAGATCCTGGAAATTTTCTCCTAAGAGGAGTAAATCATGAGGCAATTTATTTTTATATCAAACACTGAATGAACTCTGAATGCCACCACTACACACTCTTTTGGTACACAGAGCTGAATTACTGTCTTAGCTGAATTACTGTCTTATGCTGCAAAATCTGCCAACTTGGACTAGGAGCTTTTTTTTCTCTTTCTCAGGACTGCTAAAGAATTCTCAGGATTTTGAGAAGGAAATTCAGAGCATGTATCTCAAATAAAATGCAAGAACAGCCATAAACTAATAGGATCATTCACGGATTAATTAAATGACTAAGATCCTTATGTTAGAAAGACCAGCCCACCTCTGCTCCCCAAAAGGCTATGTCTGTAAAAAAGAGGTGCAACCATGCATGAACTAGGTGCTTAGCTTAGTCATGCTTGACTGTGGACATTGATACTTCTGCTAGAAAAATGAAACAAAACTCCATGCAAATGAGTTCTGTACAAACCACAGCATCACAGAACAGGTTGGCAGGTCTGTGAAGACTGTCTAGTCTAACTTCTCTACTGAGGTTGAGAAGCCTTAGCAGGATCAAGTTTGTATTTTCTCATATTCACATGGAATTTCCTGTATTTCATGCTGTACCCATGACCACTTGTCCTATCACTGGGCATCACAAGGGTCTGGCTTTGCCCACTTTACACCCTCTCATCAGATGTACATTGACCAGATTCCCCCTGAACCCTTTCTTCTCCAGTCCCAGCTCTCAGCCTTTCCTCTCTCCTATGAGAAGGCCTCTCCTTAACCATCCTTGTGGCCCTTTGCTGGGCTTTCTCCACAATGTCCATGTCTATCTTGCACTGCGGAGCCCAGACCTGGACCCAGCACTCCAGGTGTGGCATCAGCAGTGCTGAGCAGAAGGGAAGGACCACCTCTCTCAGCCTGCTGGCAACATTGCTCCTAGTGCAGCCCAGGAAGCTGTTAGCCTTTTTTTGCTGCTGGGGCTTACGGCTAGCTCATGGATTTCTTTAGACTTTTCTTGGCAATTGGAATGATAGCAATGTAGTCACAAAAGTGATAGTGAGATCACATCTGTTAGGTCCTTATCCTAAATCTGACCATTAAGCCCAAGCCTGACTCATAACTTCTAACCCTACGCCTACCCTGTACCCCAATCCCAAATTCTATTCCCTGACCTCAACAACACAAAGCTTAAATCCAAACCTGTAACAAAAATACGATGAATAATTTGGTAACAGGAGAAAATCAACTGCCACAAGAAATATTTGTAATTGTCAAAAAATAAATCACACTTCTTGGCACGATCTTGCTCTCATAAAGCTGAGCAGAAGTAGTGAGGTAAGGCTTCCTTTATCACTGTCTCAAGCAATCATCAGTCTTCACTGTGTGAGAAAACTTAAGATTTGCTCCCATTAGCCATGGTATTTCTGTGGCACAAGCTGGTTCCCAGTTTATTTGGCTTATCAGAAACACTCAATAAAAAATCCTGGCTATGAATTAAATCCAGTGTAAAGCAGCTGAAGGACAGTGATGGATCTGATGCAATGTTCTAGCAAATGCCACTGGTCTTCCCATTGACAATTATGCTAAGTACTGCATTTAAATGGCATTATTTAAATGGCATCACTAAACTCAGTGGCTCTTAAATATCATAGCCCTACTGTTCTAAAAAGTTCCACTCAGAAAAATGAAAATTTTGTGAAAAAAGATGAGGGAAGGAGAGAAAAGATTATAATTGGCATATGTCCATGCCCATGGCAAAACTACTATCAGCTTTTAAGTGAGAAAAAGTAAGAGCAATACCATGCAGCTATACATTCCTTTAAATATGAACTCCTTATCAAATATAATCAGCAATACGAAAATATTTGCAATAACGTTGTATGAAATTCATAACAGTAAAACTATGCTGAACAGATTATCTTTTAAAATCATTACTATAAAACACATTCTTACCAATTATATTGGATATTTCTTAGCTTCGAGATTTATTGACACACACATTCTTATCTTTGAAAATGTTTGAAATACATCCTCAGTACATATTTATTTCAAATATTAAAAGTAAACATCCCAGAGAGTATCTTGGAACCTGGCCCACTTCTGAGCTATGAAATCCGCTTCTGAAAACAAATTAAAGTAGATAAATCTGTCATTTATGTTCAAGTTCTCTTTGTCCTGGAATTATCTTTCCTTTCAGAGATTGAGTCAAATAATGGTCTCCTTGCAATGCATGGAAGTATTTGGTTTAGATACGCAAACACATGAACCAATTATTTACATTACTATCAAGTAAAATTAATGATTATGTCTAGAAACAAAATAATTGAGGTTGGAAAGGACACCTGGAGATTGTCTGGTCCCGCTCAAAGCAAATGGAAAACAAATGTAATCCAAAAACATCACAATAGGAAACTACATATCAATAGGTGGAGACTAGTAAGGTAACATACGCATTCTATCTAATAAAATTGATATAATAGACTGGATGGGACATGCAGTCCCTTTGCTGCTCTCCTTCTGAAAAGGCTACTATGCCTAATGAAATAACTACTTAAACATGATGAATGT
This sequence comes from Penelope pileata, assembly GCA_013396635.1. Classification (NCBI taxonomy): domain Eukaryota; kingdom Metazoa; phylum Chordata; class Aves; order Galliformes; family Cracidae; genus Penelope; species Penelope pileata. The sequence goes on from WBMW01005462.1 coordinate 57,947, forward strand.
GTCTCTTCCTGTGTGCACATGCGTGTTTAGTCTCTACTTCCAGTACAATATTTCAAGAGCATTTTGCCTACATAAAGACCACAGCAGACTGGATACTTTCTGATGTAAACATACTCTGGGAGATCAATGAAGCAAGTGCACATGACTGGAAAGATTAGCTAACACATAACAGAAAATACATATTTATTTGTAGAACTGTAATCGAAAGTAAGATGGTTTTTATGTATTGACAAACACATGCACCACTACAGAGTCACAAGTGCCCTTAAGACATAAATCTTCCTTCAGTAGAAAGCACTAGTACATTAAGACTTTAAATTATTCAACGTTTTAGCCAATTCAAAAACCTGTACTTATTTTCTTCTGTCAAGGCAGTTGAAATTTGATGCCAATTTTCAAACATTTTGTAATTTGGGAGAAAAGTGGGCATAATGTCTTTGGAAGGAATGCAGTAAAATACAGTATATTTGTGCATTCTGTAGGTAAGAGATGATATCCTGTATCAGAAGGACTCATGGTGGACAGCCTGGGGATTTCACTTGTGCTGACATCAGTAAAGCCTACATGAGTAGTCTGACATCATATTCTCATAAGACAACTAACAGCAATTGCTACAAATGAGATGAAAAAAGTTTGGATTCTGCCGCTCATATAGTTACCAATTGTTTGTTGTTGCACAGATCAAATTAATTCTGTCAAAAATACATGAAATAAGCTCTGTAGACAATCTGTACCCTGGGTCTATATCTATCCAGTACCACAGTCAATAGTATAGATGGTGCAAGAGAGGACAGGGGCCAGAAAAATGTTTGATGACTGGTTTAGAATTCAGTTATCTCGATCAGAAAGATGGAATTCATTAAATGCAAATAGATAGAATTATACACAGGCAGGAGATGATTATCTGCAGAAATACAGAACAAAGAATAACCTGCTGTGTAATAAATCTGCAGAAAAGGATCAGGAAGCCTGAGAAGACCACAAGACAGATAGGCAAGGGTTTCCAGACAGACTGCTGTGAAGAAGACAGCTATACAGGAGTGTACTAACAGCTACTGCTGGCAGAACACATAGGTAACATTTTCCTCTGTGCAAAGCTTATGGAGCAGTACCACAATCAGTCCGAACGCTGAATTTATGGAAAGATATAAACAAAGATGACTAAGTCCAAAGGAAAGCAAGGAGAATGGTCAGGAAGACAGACTAAACCTACTGCTGGTACCTTAGCTTCAATATTATATTCATCTACTCTAACTATATCTCTTCAATCTGTAAACTTTGTATTTTAAGTTGCATCTTTCTTAGTGACTCTGCATGAATGACGCAATGACAGAACATGGCAGAGAAGGCTTCCATTGAAGGCTGCAGATCATCAAGAGAAGACAGAAAAAACAGAGTCCCCAAATACATGTCCCCACTGTATGCTCAGGGTGGGGTCTTCAAATGGCCTACCTAAAAAATTTAAAGAAAATAATGCATCATGTCCAAAATCAAAAGATTTTAAATAAATGGATCACCTCTTATTTTTTGCCATTACTGAATTTACAGTTGCAAGCTTCCCTTTCTGGCCTTGAAATATATTTCCTAGACAAAGTAGCCTCTTACCTCCAGCAGCTGGAGTCTTGAGAAGAATCCAATGTAAGCAGACATTCTTAGGCAGCAGATGAGCAGAGAGAGAAGCAATAGAAAATATATGCAATATCACATGACATCAAGGGAAAAAGAATAGTGATTTGGGTCAGAGCAGAAAAAAGAAGCAAAACATGGGGTCACAGAATCACAGAATCACAGAATTGCAGGGGTTGGAAGGGACCTCGAGAGATCATTGAGTCCAACCCCCCTGCCAGAGCAGGTTCCCTACAGCAGGTTGCACAGGTAGGCGTCCAGGCGAGTCTTGAATATCTCCAGGGAAGGAGACTCCACAACCTCCCTGGGCAGCCTGTGCCAGTGCTCTGTCACCCGCACTGTGAAGAAGTTCTTCCGCATGTTGGTGCGGAACTTCCTGTGCTCCAGCTTAAGGCCATTGCCCCTTGTCCTGTCCCCACTGACCACCGAAAAGAGGTTCCCCACCTCCATTTGCCTCCCACAACTAAGATACTTATAAACATGGATCAGGTCCCCTCTCAGCCTTCTTTTCTCCAGGCTGAACAGACCCAGCTTACTGAGCCTCTCCTCATAACGGAGATGCTCCAGGCCCTTTATCATCTTTGTGGCCCTCCGCTGGACTCTTTCCAGGAGGTCCCTGTCTTTCTTATGCAGGGGAGCCCAGAACTGGAGACAGTACTCCAGCTGAGGCCTGACCAGGGCAGAGTAGAGGGGGAGGATCACCTCCCTCGACCTGCTTCATATCTGTCTGATATGAAGACATTGTAGCTGGTGAGGGCAGGCAGGGAGAGTTCAAGGAGAAAACTGAGCAGTTATTCAGAAGCCAAGTGTATGAGTGCAATATGCTGGTTGGTGTATAATACAACATGACTTTGGAAAAGGAATAAACCACTTAAGTTATTGGTATTTGAAAGAAAAGAAAACAAGAAGTCCAAGAAGAGATGCGAGATGAGAGACAAGGCAGATTCAGCAATCTGAGTCAGCTGATCCAGGTCTCAAGTTTCCCCTCCATTTTCAAATCCCACAATTTCCCAAGTTCATTTGATCACTGTGCTTCTTTCCTTACCCTCCGTGCTGTCTGCTGCTTTTCCTTCAGGATCAGGGGAAGCATAAGAACAGACATCTTCTTCCACCACTCTTCATAATCCAGGGAATATTCTTTCTCTTTCTTCACAGCCTTCGAGGGACTGGGGGCAATCCTGGCTTTTGGGTCATTTACTGCCCTTGCTAGACAGATATAGTGAGTGCCTGCTGTGACTTGCCTATCCTGCAAGAGCTACGCACACTTGGAAGGGCCAACACTCAGAGCACTGTCCTTTGTAGTGAGATTGGTGTGGAAAGAGCTCACTTTGGATGCTTATTCCTGGGCTCTTTCTGCAATCTCATTCAGGTTATGCCCCACTGGTACTAAAGAACACTACAAGTTGCTCACGTTGTCCTAGTTTACAGATTAGTACCACTCTGTCCACAGGTACTCTGTCAATTTGTAATAACGACTCACTTTTTAGAATGCCTTTTAGCTGATGCTGTCTAGGCACTTTCTGTACATTAATAGTCCCTGACAAGGACAAAGACAACAACCAAGTGTGTGATTATTTATTTGCACTTTTAGAGGAACAAAGGTAACTGTGGCCAATGACCATCTCAAGAAGCCATCTAAGACTTAATGGTTCTCCTGCTCAGGAATAACTGAACAAACCCCAAGAAAAATTAATTCCTCTAACTACCAGATGTGATTTTCTAGTGTTTTCTTTCAAAACCATTTAATTCTCTTAGTTGGTTTACTTCTGTGGCAACTCTTGAACAAATCTCTAGCCACAGGGCTCCAAATTTCAGTCTTATTAATACTGTCAGGCTAATACCTATTGATGTCTTATGTTTTAAGGTACATTTTAGAATAAATAAGAGTGAAGAAAAAGACAACATTTGATTTCCGTAACAATGTGGAAAGGGTTACAACCAAGCTAATCTCTGATGTTTAATCAATTTTTGCCTTGTTTGAAGATTTAACTAAAGGTGTAGCTCTTTTTTCTTTTTCTTTTTAATAACTTTGCCTCAGCTTTGAAGTTCTGTAAGCTCAGGGTAGCTTATGAGAAAAGTCCCTGAGAATGAAAGATGCTTAAATAGGGCTCCAAGTGAAAGAGATGAATTTCAGTCTTCCTACGAAGAGGCTGAGCTCTTCAGTATAAGGCACATAAATATTCAATCCCAAGGCAGAAGAATGGATTTAACTGCATTGGATAATGCACAAAAATCCATCCTTAGAACCCTTGTATCAAAGGCTCTGCTCATGATGTACTCCCTATCTCAGCTTGTTAACAGCTCACAAGAGAGGAGACATGCCCGTTTCTTTGGGGCTTGATTTAGACATTGCCGTACAGTACTGTACAACAGAGGATAACACCTTTAACTCCTGAAGATTTAATACCTGCATACAGAAAATATACATGCAGCCTTGCAAACCTAGCTGTTATCATCATATTCCAAAGCAGCCTGTTTTTGTCTAGTCGAGGAATGTAGCTTATTTGTTACAACTGTAAGTTCTTCATAAAGAAAGGAAGGAATTACCAAAACATTCTTTTTCCAGTAACATAATGGTTTACACTGGTGCAATAACACTGTAGTAGGATTCATAGTGTTTGGATTCTAACAAAAAAAAGCAACCTGCAGGCTGTGGGCAGACATCCAGTATGCACGTGTAGAAGTGTATCAGATTATGACCCCATTTCAAGCCTCACAAGCACTACTGGGCCAAGTCAGAGTTTTCCATCCCTCCTGTCAGCTGCTCATGTGAGTTGTTTGACTTTGTTCTGATTAAGAAGAGTTTGTCTGTAAAGAAAAGGAAATTTTTGCTCACTTAGCTCATTTGGATCAATGAGACAGGTAGTGTTGACTCACGTAAGTAATTTGAGGGTAGATGTGATGAGTTAATAAGAGGCTGGAGGGAGGCTAGGAGCAGGAATATCTTCTGCCATGGACCGCCTCAGGGTGAGTTTCCATGTCTCAAATGAGGGAACTGTAATTTCCTAAACATGCTAACTCAACCAACTGAGAACCTATAATTTTGGAGTGAGAACAGAAATTCCGCTATTAAAAAAGGGTTTATTAAAACCCACGAGAAAAGGTGCTTTGCTGGACCTGGTCCTCACCAACAAGGAGGGGCTGGTGAGTAATGGGAGGCTCACGGGCAGCCTTGGCTGCAGTGATCACGAAATGATAGAATTTGAGATCCTGAGGGCAGCGAAGAGGGTGCGCAGCAGACTCACTACCCTGGACTTCAAGAGAGCAAACTTTGACCTCTTCAGGGATCTACTTGGCAGGGTGTCGTGGGACAAAGCCCTTGAGGGGAGAGGGGCCCAAGAAAGCTGGTTGGTATTCAAGGGCCATCTCCTCCAAGCTCAGGAGCGGTGCATCCCGAAAAAGAGGAAAGTGGGCAAGAATGCCAGAAGGCCTCTGTGGATGAATAAGGAGCTCCTGGGCT
>WBMW01005462.1:64051-272540 GCA_013396635.1 Penelope pileata
AGGACAGGCTAAGAGAGTTAGGACTCTTCAGCCTGGAGAAGAGAAGGCTGCAGGGGGACCTGATAGCAGCCTTCCAGTACCTGAAGGGGGCCTACAGGAAAGCTGGGGAGGGGCTTTTTACAAGGATAGATAATGACAGGACAAGGGGTAATGGTTATAAACTGGAAGAGGGTAGATTTAGACTTGATATAAGGAGGAAATTCTTCACTGTGAGGGTGGTGAGACACTGGAACAGGTTGCCCAGAGAAGTTGTGGATGCCCCCTCCCTGGAAGTGTTCAAAGCCAGGCAGGATGGGGCTTTGGGCAACCTGGTCTAGTGGGAGGTGTCCTTGCCCATGGCAGGGGGGTTGGAACAAGATGATCTCTAAGGTCCCTTCCAACCTGAACCATTCTATGATTCTATGAAAAAAGGAACTCTTCTATATAATATTCTAATATGAACATATTGCTATTAGATATCCTCAGTGAGGAAAGTGCAACATTTTGAAAACAGCAACCAGCTCCATGTTTCAAGTGACTAGAAGTCCCTTTAAAACAGTCTGCTTAGAGCCTATGTCATGACTGAAAATAGATACTGAGTTCTTAGTTCACCATCAAGTATCTAGAAATTCCACTCAGGTGTTATTTACACAGTGAAAACAAGTTGTACTTTCACTTCCCCTGCTCTCACACTTAACTCATTGATTTACAGTAGGCCTTTACGTTGTTATGATAATTAGCACCCATGCAGGCCTACTCACTCATTCACAATGTTGCTTCCTTACTGGGAGTTGAATCCTGTTTCTCATGAATGATGGAAAAATTCCTTTTAGATTTCATGAGAAGAAGATGAAGCTGACAGCTACAAGATTTTATTCTGGTTGCTGCAATTATGTGCCATAATGTACTTTTAAAATGAATAGAATACCTTTCTTATACGCATGTGTAGCTGCCAACACACTGTTCCTTCCTCTTTGGTGCAGGTAAAATGATGTATATACATCCGAACATACTTATATCTCGTGTGTATTCGTTTATATAGGGATTAAGTAATGTGATTACTAAGACTAATTTAGTAATAGTCATCATTATTGAACACTAGGGAAACGACATTTATTTCTACGGATTTTAAAATAACCAATTCCAAAGACAAAGTTAAGGACATTCCACAATATTTCTCTTTTAAAATCGTAAGTACTCTGCCTCGCTAAAGCCACAACATTTTGACCTATAATATCCTCTCTTGTAAAGGAAGCAAACTTCTGTGTCTAAGTGCATGTAATGACAACTATCCTATTATGACCTTGATTCCACAATAAGAGAAAGATTATCTGACACTGGTCCTCATTTATTGTCCCACTGAAACCGTGGCTCAAAATTTGGTGACACTTGTCCTGAAGTAACTTAAGTATATGCAATTATGTCACTGGGGTTAAACACATTTAAATTGTGTTTATCCATTTTTAATTTTGGAATTACAGTGTTTACTCTGCATGGCTTGAAGAAATAATCATCAGCTTACCCACTTCTTACTCACTATAGTATCCTTATAGCCAAAGTGGTGAGACTTTGATCAATTAAGTGGACAATGGTGGAAAACTGGCTTCACTGCTGGCCTCGAGGTAGTGATCAAAAATGCAAAATCCAATTGGGAGGTGGTTATTGGTGGTACTGGAGTGGTCTAAACACTGGAGCTGTCTAAACACTGGAGGCTAAGGCTGCTACTCAGCGGAACAACTGGACAGGAATCTCAGTGTTCAACAAAGTCCAGTGTGAAGTCCTGCACCTGGGATGAAATAACCACATGCAACAGTACAGGTTGGGGGCCAACTAGTTAGAAAGCAGTTTTTCAAAACAAACCCAAAACCTAGAGGTGCCAGTGGACATGTTGAATATGAGTTCACAATATGCCCTGGCAACAAAGGCTGACTATATCCCAGGCTGTATTAGGTGGAGGCTAGCGATAAAAATGATTCTCCATCTAGACTAGGATGATTCTTCCTCTAGGTTACATGTACAGTATCACATTCAGTTTTGGTCTCCTCAGTACAAGTAAAACACTGCAATACTGGAGCAAGTCCAGTGGAGCACCACAAAGACAGCCAGGGGGCTGGAACACATAACATACAAGAACTGCATTTGCTGGGACTTAAGGTTAAGGAGAGATCTTACTAATGTCTGTAAATACTTAATGGAATAGGGCAGAGAAGATGGAGTCAGAATCATCTTGGAGGTTTAGAACTCTTTCAATCAATATAATGACAGTATTTAGTACTTCCTTAATTAATTTCATGAAATATAACTGAGAGCAGAATTTGTTTACTCAAATCATTTCAGCTAGTATCCACACAAATTTCTTAGTGTATATATCTCAGACTGTTAGCAATTCCTGAGCAGGTAAGGTTGCCTTTAAAGAAAACTAAATTTTTAATTTCATCAGTGATGCCTTCCCTGGACATTCATCAGAGTTGATAAAAAAAAAAACAAACAGGAATTAAGTAGATTTTATTTCCATTTCTCTCTATAGAGCAGGACCCTGCATTCTACTGAAAATTCTCAAAATGGTCTCTTTGCTTCTGTGGTAGGTTGGTTCAAAGCCTTCAGTCTGGAGTATTGGAGGGAACATATCTAAAATATTCAACTATTTGCTTTCTTTAACAAAAAATGCCTTCAATCATAAGCTTTAACAAAGTGCTGTATTCTTTTGTCTTAACCTGCACTTTAAATTTCAATTACACATATTACATTTTTACACAAAAAGCATGGGTTTAAACAGGAATGCACACAAATGCTTTCTCAGATAAATTGCTGAAGTCTGATCTATCATAATTAAGTATTATACATTACATTCATTAAAAATTGTTAACTCTAGGGGGTAGTCGTATCTTTTTCATGTTTGCATGATCTCTTGCATACTGCAGCCACAAGAGGAAGCAAAAGGAAAATGAAAAACATAATAATACAAGATGATATCAGTAATACCAGAATTCAAATAATTTCATAGAGATGCCATGGAGAGATCAATGAGACTTTGAAGCTGATTCTAAGGGTTCTCTAGGCTTTCCTTGGGAGGAAAACTTTTTTTTTTTATTTTTGTTTAATTGAGCCTATCGAGATAGTAAGTACCAGAATCACAGTCTTACCTTATGGAATTATGGTAATAAGGCCCCTCAGCAAATTGATTATTTCCTCACTTATATCAGATTATTAGAATTTGTTACCCTTTTAGTGTTTCGTCCCTGTGTATTACAAAACTGCTGCTGTTCTGTCCCAGCAGTTAAAAGCATGAAACAACAGATTTGGATTTTTTTAAAATTACTTCTGAAGGTGCCAGCTGATTCAATATGAGGCCTATTCAACTGGTATTCAGCAGAAGAATCCCCAAAACGAGCAGAAAGCTAACACGGCTTCCAGCTATCCAGGACAGCATGCTTAGAGATACTCCACACCCATAAAGGTACAATATTCATGATGAAATGCAAGAATTCATTTGCAAGGCTGTCACTACAGGCTATTATTCTGCCTTCTGTAATCAAAGGGATATTCATAGTTTTAATAATTCCTGAAACAAGAGCCTTTAACACTAAAAAACATAAATGACGTAAACAACTGGTGTATGCCTCAGTTTTTACAAGCAGCCAAATCCCACACCAAAGTACTTCATGCTGAACAATTACTCTGAATGTGAAACATGGGCATCTGAAGATGCCACTTGAAGAAACCAACTACTAGGAGAATGAGCTGCCTCTTTACATCTGTCAAACACTAGCCCTAACTCTAACACTAGGGTTTCCCATATTTTGGGACAGAATACATACAACCCATCAGAGAAATGCAGTCATGTTCTTTGTAGACCAAGTCAGCTGATCATGACTAGCAATGTTGTGTCATCACCTAATGGTGAGGAACGGAAAAGAAAAACAAAATTCAGTTTAATTACATTGAGATATGGATGTAATGCCAGTTGTAGGCATCCATTTATTAGTACTGCTTCCTAATCTGGTGTTCTCTGAAAAACTACTCTCTGATTCTTTTATCTTTGTCATATTTTTACCCTGGGAAAGTGAGACATTTTATGGTACAAATATTTAGCTAAGGGATGATGACAAACATCCTTGTTGCATATGCACAGGTATTTCACTCCTGTGTTAGCCTACATCACACCAGCCTAGTCCTCCTGTGCAGGGGCATATAAATCTTTTATACCCCTAAATCTGAGTTTTCTCCCAGTGTCACCTTTGTGAAGGGTGTCTGGGTTTTCTCCTGAACATTCTTCCTTTTTAAGCAACCACCGCTCTGAAACATGCAGCAGACAAGTTTGGGGACACTGAAAGGGAAGTCTGCATATGTCTCAAGAGCCATGTGTGGGGAGAGGAATGCTGCATACCACCACTCACCTGTCAGCCCCTAACTCAGGAACGAGCACTGAAGGAGGCTTTGTGAGAACAACTGCACTGGTTCAGAGAGCATGAGAATGAAGATGTACAGAGTACACTACTACTAATACGACTGGCAGCAATCTATAGATAGCTTAAACAAAATTAAGCTTAACCAAATTCATGCAACACACATTCATACTTCTTTTTTCTTTCTTTTTTTTTTTTCCCTTTCTCAGCTCCATGTCCAACATCCTTTGAGACTACAGTGCCCTGGCTCCATTCCTAAGCTCTTCAGATTCAAGAAGGATTTGTTACCTCTATCAAATGAAAATTCACTTGCCATGTCCTGCTCTCCTTCACTGACATGTCATGGGAGGGAGTGCTGGTTTCTTCAAAGAAACATGCTTTTAGCAAAAAATGCAATATATATAATATCTACTATTTGCAAATGATTCAAATTGACAAGGATTGCAGGATCTGCATCTTACATAGAATAAAATTATCCCTCTGTTTCATGATTTGAAGCTGATACAGAATAGGCTGGAAACAGCTGTTTTGGTACACTTATCTGTTAATGTACAGCTGTCACAAAACTTGGATTTTCAAAACTGCTTTGCAGATTTAGGATAATTCCTCATGGATTGAAAAGTACTTTAAAAATTACTTTAGCAGTTTATGACATTTGCATATCTACCATTGTATTTTTTATGCAATACACAACTGAATTATATGTACTTCTTAGATCAGAACTCAAGAGTTTTCAAAAGATAAGTAGCACTTCTCATCATGAGCATTGAGAACCAGAGATGAAAATTAATACTGAATTTTTTGAAATGTCAATCTTCTGAGTGGGAGGCGTAGCCAGTATATTTAATTGCTTTATACTTTGTGCAGAAGAACAGAACGAAACTTAAATTGTTTATCATCTCAAAATGTAATGTACAGTTTGGGGCACTTTCTTATGTATGATATGCACATCAATGAAGTGAAAAGGTCCGTCAGTTATCTGTTTCTTTGATTTTTGTTGTTTTTTGTTTTTGGCAGTCACACTGAACCTAGGCTTTCCTGGGCCATCTCCGTAAGATTTTGCAACTTTTAAGACCCGTACTCAGAATTTAATCTTAAGTAATACTGAACGTGAATAGAGACTTTTAAAACCTGTAACAGACATCAAATACAGTTGTCACTATCATCTAGATAAGCCATCATGTTGCATACTGCAGATGACTCTCTTGAGACTTTGGCATTTAAAACATAAACAAAGGCGTTTTCTAGGCATTTCCTCACAGTTTATTCTGCTGTGAGGAAAAGCTGGCCTGAGGCTGGGTTATGGTTAATATTGTGAAACATCTTCATCTTATTTTACAGAGAAGAAATGCTGTGAGTTTCTTTGACTATGGCATTACAAGGAAAACTCCGTATCTGAAAGCGGCGTTCTTTGCTACGCTAGACTTGAGCCTGTATTCAGTTCTTTGTGTTGCTTTGGGTGGCAATGGAAAACTGAATGTTTTTCACTTTCGCCCTTGCAAAGTCTAGTAAGCTAATTAAAGGGCAGCAAGACAACTTATTCTTCATTATTCTAGTTGCTAATCTTCAGTCTCCCAAAAGATAGACATCAAGCCCCAGGTTCTCACCATAGGACTAACTCCACCCTCAGATCCAAGACACTGGGTGACAAAGGTGACTAGGATGAATGCCTAGAGGTGCCGTTTTCTTTTCTTCACATCAGAAGTCTACCTGACGAGATTAACTACTAAATTTTCAGATGGTTCATGGTAGAGAGAAATCCCTCATAATCCATAGTGACCCAGGTGTAAAGAAGACTTGATCTTGACTTTGATCTCAAAAATGAGAATTCAGTTTTACCAACCCTATTTTTCTCTCCAAATCTCTTTACTTGAGAGTGTTATTTAATTAGGAACGACCAGGGAAGGAAACCTTTCCTAACCTCTATAACTACCAGATTTAATTGTCAGAAATATAGTTGAGATAAACCAGAGCAAAAGGCAATGCACAAGCAGCTGAAGGTACGTGAAAAGCAAAAATCTCCTTGACACAAAGCATTTACACTGTAATGAAAAAATACTCAACATTGAAACTTTTATCAGTTTAAATTCTCAGCTAAATTATGTATACAACACTAGAAACCAGGGAGTCTGGACTTTGCCATACAGATGTTATAAAACCTCAAAGCTAAACTATATATTTACCACCTTAACTAGTACCTTTCTCTTCATTGATGCAAAGTAAAGAGTATGAGGTATTAATGCACGACCATATATTGCATGACCATCTCCTAAATCAACTTCTTGATGATGACTTCTTCTAAATCAGGTATCTGTCTATTGTAATACACGTTTTGCACAGCTCAACTATTAAACATTGAAAATGAGGTGCAATAAAATTGACACAAATTAAACAAATTGCAGTATATACTATTTCTTCAAATTCTTCTTAACAAATGTCTATGATTTGTGATTAATGCCTTCTGGCATTTTATGCATTGTGAATTTCTGTTAATTTAACATTTCAGTAACTAAGCTACTTTATAAGTCAATTAAAAATTCAATAAAAAAATCAATGCCTCTCAAATCCTTGCAGATGTATGTGTGACAAATTCAGAAGCGCTCACACTTAAAAAGGAGAGAAAATTGTGTGCAGACACTCTAAGTGGGATGAAAATTGCATATTTGATTTAATCATCTCCCAATTCACCACTGTGTTCTTTAACAATGTACATTACTATTACTTAGAATTTCTTACAGCTTTTGTTCTTGTAGTTAAAAAAATAAATACCATCTTCACTTGGATTTATTACTAATACTGAACCAAAGTTGTGGTATTAACATGTGGCCATGTTTTAGGATAGGAGAAAGCCACGTAGCTATTTATGCTCCAGACTATTCTGCTGTTAGAACGCAAACACTTGTTTTTGCCATGTTGCTGAAAGCAAATCTTTCCAAATGTGAATCAATATTACACTTTGAAATAACACACCCGACCCCGCTTTGAGCACGAGGCTGGGCAAGATGACCTCCGGAGGTTCCCTCCAACCTGAATTATTCTGTGAGTCTAACAATTCATTAGAGTTGTGAACACCTGATATATATTTCAATCAAACTTTCCTATGTTTAACAATAAAACTTTGAAGCAAATACCAGCTACTTCAGACACTCAAATACATATAAATTGCTCAAAAGATGGTAAGACATACACTCAGTGGCAATTCACACATTCCCTAATTTTTTTTCTCTCTCAACAGGGACCAGGCAGTAATACAGGGTGAGATGCATTTTATCATGTTAGATAAATCACTTCCTGAGTTTCTCTGTCAACTGCAAGGGAGTCTAATATTTACACATCTAGCAAGATTAAGCAGGTTACAACACAAACTCAACAACAATTTAATGGATATTCTATTTCAAAACTGTGTTACCAACAGATGAGCAGTGAACTAAGAATAATTCATTAATGACACCTTAAAGCCAGGAATAGTTATTTTAAAATGGCCCCCCACAACAGACCCCGTTTCAGGGCTTAATTCAAAACCTTGTGAAAATAACTGAAATTTTACCATTAACTTCACTTATCTGCATTGCGCTCTTCCAGCAATATCCACAAAAACGATGTCTTAAGTATTGCAGCACTTCAATTTATCCCCTTGCTCCCTTGAATCTAGAGCCCTGAACAGACACATGGCTTCTCTATGAATTGTAAGAAAGGAGATACATAAGGATGTATCTTCTGCACAGGTCAACAAGTCAACAAAAATCGTTAGCAGAATTATTCTCCTATTTTTTCAAGGGTGAGTAACAAAAAAGTGTATTTAATTTAACCAAAAAAATACAACTCAAGTGATGACAGAAAGCGTGTGAGTGGTGCTCTTGAAATAGTACTACAGTATTTCTGTCAACTCAGAATAACATTAGAAACCACTGTCAGGATAAGGGCAACTGATACAAAGATCTGAAGCACACAGCCTTGTATTGACAGCACACAACAAGCAACAGCAGCTGTCAATCCTTTTCAAGGCACGGTTCTACTTCCCTCAGCTATGGCACTGCTGAGAGAGACAACATCAATAAATCTTCCCATGGGGTGTGCTTTTGGGAAATGACAGAGCGGGTACTATTTTGTAAAGATGAAGGTTCTGAAAGGCAAGCAGAAAATGAGTGTGACCTGAATGTGATCAGGAATGCAACTGAGCAGTATGCCCATGGAGGGAGAACCAAGTGCTGGATTACCAAGTATCAGTACAAAACAGGCCAAGTTTACCATGTCTGTGTCTCAGAGGGGTTTAATTTTGGTGAGGAGAAAGACGAATTTGCCCACTACCTCAGCCTCCAACTAGACAACACAAGGCACAGCGTAGAACTGGTGGAAAATGAGAAAAGCAAGGATGATATTGAGGACAGGGAGCATGCCCTAAATGAAACCCAGGAAGAAGATTTCACTATAGAAAAATTCTGCATGAGGATAGAAGAACTTTAAGAGAAGCCTGGCACCAAACTTAATCAATGTAAGAACACACTTGATAGATCTGTGATAAAACCAAAACAGATTGGTAAATTTGACAAAGTCTAGAAAGAAACTTCTGGTCATTTAAAAAAGATGGTCTTTCTGTTTGTTTTTGTTTGTTTTGTAGTTTGGTACAGGTGAGTCTGGATTTAGCAAGCTTTCTGACATATTTGCCAGATGCCACAACACTGATTTATGGGCTGCTTGGCAGCAGCAGCAAAGAAACACCTCATTCTGTGTTACATTTCAGTAAAAATTTGTCAGCTGGGAATGAGAGAACAGTATGACTGAAAAGGAAGCTGTAAAATGCATCTGCAAGATGTATTTTTTAAAAAAATGCAATTCTGTCTATAGAATCTTTACTATGTAGACAGATGGACAATTCACCCTTTAAGAAAGGTTACCTGAAGGGGAAAAGTCCGATCTGTGAGGTAGAGTTTATCACTGTAAGAATATGATGCAAAAACCGAAACTTCAAAGAGACAAGATAAACAGGATGCTGATTCTACTTAGCTAGGAAGATACTCATGTAACAAACACCAACAAGCCCTTTTTGACTCCTCCTTTCTGTAACAGTAAAGCTGTCTTAGAATATGTGTAATTTTTATTTTCACAAAAATAGTCTGCCTACAACAAGCTGAAATCTTTGACGACTGTAGATGCTCATAATTTATGAAAATGAGATCTACGACGTGACCTAGCTATAAAAATTGACGAACAAGATAAATAATGACATTATTACTGTTTCTTCGAAGTTCAATGATGAAGTGAATGAACATAAAAAGATCACAGATGAAATGGTTCAGGAATTATAGTTGTACCTTCCCTATCACATGTGTAAGTCTGTACTTTGTTTTGGAGTTAAGAAGTACAGCTTCCCCAAATCACCCCACGAATAATTTAAATTCGAGAAGCACTGCACAGTCACTACTGGCTGACAAGATTAATAAATCTATTGTCAGACTTCTACCACCTTTTAAAAATTCATCTTTATATCACACGTTCTCTGATAATTCTATAAAACATTAAAATTTGGAGGCTATGCAATCTTATTATCCATAATTTGATGAGTATTTTGTATGGCATTTCATATTAAAAGACAGCTCCATTTTTACGTTTAGTTTTACATTCCTAATGAAATTTGCACACTTGAGAAGGAAATTAAACTTTCAATTAAAAAATAAAAATTAAAGCAAAGGAAACTCAACCAAAATCTAATTCATATTATTAAAAACTGCGTTTATACTCAGTAAATTCAGCTGTAAAGAGTTTCGTGTGATGTCAATATGATAAGAGATTACAGAAAACAACTCAGTGTGAATGTACTTTGTGAACCTCAAGAGGAAGTCTCATAAAATAAAAAAAAAGACTAAGATGCTGAATAACAGAGACTATGACATGCTGAAGACTGAAAGTGGAGGAGGGATCATGAGACAAAACAGAAAGATAATCAGTTATTCATCCAGATTAGATGGCCTGATATACTTGCTTCAGCAGCAATTTCTACTTTAAAATTCCCAGAAAACAACAGAAAAAAAACCCAAACACTAAGAACATTTGCAGCATCTTGCTTCCTGAAGGCTGAACACAGTATAGCAAACAACTTGAATTTGTTGTCAATTTTGTCAACTATAACAGGAGCAAAACTGAATGGTTAGGCTGGTCTTGCAAAGTATCAGTCTGGAGTTCAATCCCTGGGTAACATCAGCAGGTTTACACTACTCACCAATCCCTACCTCTATTTGCTTTACAACATTTTGTCAGTGAAGTTCTCACTATTTTGTACAATATACGAGGGGAGTGATTTAACAAGTTGCAGGGCACTGCTCTAATGAAGCACTAACCCTGAGATAGCACCAAACACAAGAAGACGTTATGATCAAAGTATCTATTTGCAGAATTCTGTAATTAAAGGCAAAGGAGGAGAGGTATGCTGTAATGGTAACAATATAACTAGCTAGCAAAAATAAAGAAAAATATGCTTTTAATGTACAGAGGAAATAGAAATATTTTGTCATGATTGTTGAAGTAATTCAAAACCAAGAAAATAGTTATTTTTCAAAGACAGAACATGAAAATAAAAGTTCAATGATTCATAGCATTTTGATGAATTCCAGCTAAAAATAAAGCAAAGCAACAAAAAGCCACTGTGAAACAAAAAATCAACAGAAAACCCAAGAAGTTTGCTTACTATACCATTGGAATTCAGAGAGAACAATGATTTATGTAAAATTGTTGTTTTCTTCCTTAACTGCACATTAATTGAAAATTAAGTATCTCCAAGCTCTCCTGCTGGAGTCACTAATATGCCCAACAAATTCCTGGGACCATCTCTGAAGTCTAAGATTTGACACTTTATAATCTCCAATATTACTTGCAATAGAGAATCTGAGGATTAGAGGTGGCTGCTCTGCTCATATTCTTGATCTGGAAGATGCAAGTGCTGCTGTCAGCCTGTGAATGAAGTGCTAAAGCAGAACAAAGCCATCATTTTTCTTCTGGAGATTACAGTATGACGAATCATAAAACGTTGCATGATGTTTAATTAATGTAACAATTCCTTGCAATATAGCATTAAGCTGTCACACAAAAGGTGAATATAATGCATTAGAGAAAGAATTAAAGAAATTATGTTAGAAACGTGACAATAATTGCTTTCATTGTGCTTATCCTGTAAGCTGGAAAAAAAGCCACAGAAAACAGAGATAGTTGGGAAAGAACGTACCTATTAACTCCTTATTTCTGACATCTAAGGCCATGTTTCGTAAAGCTGTAGCAACTGCACATACCACCCGGTCATTGTCTATTCGAAGCAGTTCTACCAGGATTGGCAGTCCTTTTTCTTTGCGGACAGCAGCACGGATATACACTGACCACTGTAAAGACACATGGGAAACCATGATGAAGAAAATAAGAAATCCATTAAAGACAGCGAGGCATCTGAGGTTACAGAGTAAGGGTAACAGAAGCACGTGAACTCAAAAGAGAGGAAATAATTGCATTTATGATGCTAGACAATCACTGGACTTGGATATCTGCACTGATTTTTTTATGGTGGCAGAGAAATTAATTGATGAATTGACTTGAATCCTAGCACGTCTAGTTACATTTTACAGCCCAAGCCTTCAGACCACTTGCTTTGCATCAGCATTTGCTATGCAACATTTAATGATGTTTGTTCACTGTTAAAACAATGAAAACTGCATTACAAAGTATATTCTACAAAATATATTCAAGAGGTCTGAGAATTTGTTATTATCATAAAACCAAATCAGTATAAAAAGAAAATGCTTTTAAAATTTCTCTTGTGATTGCCAACTCAGAAAGGAAAATGAGACAACTATGCATCTGGTTCTTCCATCTGCAGTGGTCCTAAGCATAAGACTACTGTACTTCAAGGAGTTAATAATTCACATGCCAGTTGACAGGAGCAGGAGCAGGTTGTTGCGACACACATACCACTTGGCTTCAGGACAAAATCAGTGGTTAATCGTAGCAAAGAAGCCTGTAGGCATCTCCCACTTGGCACCTGGTGACATCACTGGCATGTCCATGTCTTTATCTTAAAGTGAAGCAGCATGTTCTTACGTATCAGTTTTATTTGACAGCCGAAACGATGAACACAGCTGTTTACTTCTAAGAAATTTCTCTAAGAGTTCTAAATACCATCATGCCAGTGAAACTCTTCATGGATAGGATCTGCACAGTGTGCCATACCCTGACCAGGAGGTCCACTTGTGGATTTACAACTCAGGGTTCCCAGTCGAAGGTATGAAAGATTAACTATACTATCCTCTTCTTCATCGTATTTTGTTAGCTTCAGAAATTGGAAAAATGCAAACAAGACAAAATACTTAAGCTGTGGTTTTAAAATCAATGGTTATTGCCAAATTTGAGATGCTTGGACACCTGCAGATGAATTTAGCACTTTGAAACGAGCCATCTGTGAGGCATACACTTCTTCCGATACTTTGAACACTTCTCCCATATCTTCATAAAGATCAAATTCATGCTCCTTGTATTGATACTTGGAAGGAATTCACTGAGGCCGAGCTTCTCCTTCCCTTCAGTGCTATGGCACAGATGCTTATCATGCCTTCATATTGGGAAGGTGAAGGCAATGTTCTGGAACCCCTCAGCCTATGAAATGTTTCATTTATTTCAGAAACTAGGATGATCAGCCTTAGCATTTTCAGATCATGGTGACCTTTGTCTTTTGACACACCTTTCTTAAAGAACAGTTACTTCACACTTGAAGAGTCAGATCACAACAGTGTTCCTCCAGAAACAGTAGGAGTAAAACCAATTCCATGGCATAAAGCATTAGAGAAAGGAAGCACACTCACTGCCATTATGGCTAACCTCTGCCTACGGCCTCTACTTACCACAGTTGAGGTGCTCACTCTAGAAAGCAAGCATTGTCTGTACTATGGACAGGTGCCCTGACCAGCAAAGGTCATAAAGTATTTTATGATAACAACAGCAGAAATAGAGAGGCAAGGGCTGCAATCCTGCAATATTTGGAGTACAAATTCATTTTAGGTAATATGACTCCAGGGAAATTGGGAAAAAGGAAAATAAACCAGCATTTGAAGAATAGTATTTTATCATTTCTCCTCTGTAGTGAAGATGCACAGCAAAAACGAGCTGGTTGGACTTTGCTGTAGACAAAAGCAATAATGGTTACAATAAGCTTTCAAGTCAGGTAAATGGGATGTGGCATTCTCAGCATCGTTGAGCACAATAATGTAATATGTCTAAAATGTAAATGTGCCATCATTTTCTGCAGCAAAGTGAAGAATTGCTCTAAGGTGAGAGAAGATAAACAAACGGTAGCAGGATTCTTGACTGATCTTATTCTATGCTTCCCTAGTGTCTTCTGTAGAGTCAGTGTATGGGATCACTGGATACAAAACAAAACCAAATCTTAAGGATCAGTGATTTTAATTGAAAATATCTCCTAAAAAATAATTTCTTTCCTCTAACTTGATTTCAACAGGAAATTAAATATAAAAGACACTATGAAAACCCCAAAGTAATCTTTTGAGCTTCCTTTTTTTAATAACCGTGTATGTACTTGCCAGTTAAATGTGCTGTCACCTGCTGCTGGGCGCACCCAAAGCAATAGCTGTCTGCACTTAAAAGCTCCCATCCCTGTATTTTCTATGCCTCTCCCAGGGAAGGCTGCCACGGTGTCTGCTGTGATTACATGGTGACTTCCAGCGTGAGAGTTCAAGTTCACAGTGAGACTGTTTTGATAATGCAGTGAGCCTGTTTAGTTGAGGAGAGAGCTTAAGCTAGCAGGTTGCATACTGAGATGCTGCTGCTCATTGTAAAAGTACATCCCAGATTTTAAGCTCTCAACACGGATTACATGGGGAATCAGTGGGAGTGGTTTGTTTGTGTGGTTTTTTTTTAAATTATGTCTGCTCCATACCAGAGAGAATCTAAAATTATTTTATTGATTATTCACTTTATTATAAAACCCTCAATATTAAAAGCTCCATGAACAGTGTTCATTTGAATTCTTTTAACCATCAAGGGAAAACACAAGCACTTGTTTTATGAAACCCAGTCTTAGCACAGACTTCTTCTTTGTTGCAGCATTTTCATAATCTATTCCAAAAGTCTAAAAAAACAAGCTGAGTTAAGAAATAAATTAAGATTTTTTTTTTTTTTTAACCCTGGACAGTGTAGGAGACACACTGAAATAACTCAGCATGAAGATATGTAAGATATATAAAAGATATATACCCTCTTTCTGAATAAAGGACACACAGGTCTTCAGTACCTGTAATGTACCAATTAACTTGATAATAAACAGTAATACAGCTTCAAAGTTTTCATATTGGGAAAAATCCAGATATAATGTTTTACAGATGCACGTACACACACATAAATAAAACAATGGGTGAAAATGAGAAAAGTATGCATGAAACCTCTCCTCTCCCCTGCACATTCCTCTTTCCCCCCAGCTCTCTTTTCTGAAAGCGGAAGAGAGTGGTGCGAATGCCATCTGCTTTGGAAAAGTTCAGAGGCTCCTCATTGCAAATTGCTATCATTTCAGCTGTGTTTCAAGTGAAGCACCTTAGGCAGAAAGACAGAAATGCCTATTAATTGTTTCAACAGTCTCTGGAGAACTTTTCATTTTGCAAGTGGCAAGAACTGTCTGTGTCTCTTTCCTTAAACTGCCAATTAGGACAAGCCTCTGCAAGCAATTATGCTGTGCTCTGTGTATTTCAGGAACACAAACTGAGATGCCTCAAAACTGCTATTTTATTCTCTCAGAGAATGGAAAAATTGATTCACTCTTGCATATACTGATGATTCTTTTGTTTGCCTAAAGCCATCATGAAACATTCCTGCATTTCCACATTGCGGGTCAATTGCTAATATGAGCTCAGTGAAGTATAAAAGAAAGAGATGAAAAATCATAAAAAAGAAAAGAGACAAAAGGTTTGTTGCCTATTGGTAAATGAGGCACTCTACCAATATACTTAATCATCCTGTTACTCCACAAATCCGTGGCGGTGTCAATGATCAAATAACTGTTCAGTTTGTACAGAGAAACGACTCCTATGGGAACAGTACACACTTTAGAGGGAATAAGGAAACAAACAAGCAAAAATCATTATTGTTGCATCAGATTGCAGCTAAATTATCAGAGACAAACACGGGAGCCACAATCTGTGCATGAATAGTCTCTGCAGATAATTGAATTCAGAAAGCACAACACAGCACCTTGAAGGCATCTAATGCATCTCTATGTCCACTTTCATTAGTAGTTTCTTTTTTATTTTTGTCATGGTAATTAAGAAGAAAAATACAGTAATCTGGTAAATTATTTCTTAGTTTGTCACAGCGATTATTATAAAAGAGCCTTTGCAGAGTTGCATGCCTGTAGGGATTAAGATTACATTAGGCTGAAACTCAACAAAAGAGTAGTTCATCAGGATCAAACTTATCTTTTCAAGGAAAAAAAAATTAAAAGCATTTAACAAGTTAATTCCTTTCAGCATTTCATACGGTTTTCTATATTCTCCAATGAATCACCAACACAGGAGAACAAACTAGAAGTGAAGAAATGCCCACCACAGAATTAAAAGAAACAAACAAAAAAACCCCAAGGAATACTAACAATTGAATAGAAACAATATTTCAAATGGATTCACTTTCCTGCCACTGAAATCAGTATTATCTGAATACATCCAGACTGTTTCAACCACATACTTCAGTTTCAACCAGAATTTGCATTGTACTGGTGCAGTTCAACACTGTGATGCTAAGACTCTGTAGAGATACCAAATATTAAGGGGAGACATAAACTACAAGATGAAAGCCAAATCAGGGCAGCGAGCACAGAGCAAACTCAACTACCAATGTAACCAGGAAGATCAGAGAGACTCAGAAATTGCTAGGAGGTATTAAATGGTTAATTTCCTCTTGTTCCATGACCTTCCTCAAGGTTAAAGAGAAAGGAAAAGTATGGTATGCAAACAAAAAAACAAACAAATAAATACAACTAAAATGCTGTGAACAGAAGATATCTTGAGTGTTTGAGGAAGGTAAAGTTCAGAAGGAACTGCCCTTGCGCCTTGTCATTCTTGATTCTGCAGTACAAGCATGTAATTTGTATTCAAATGATCTGAGAGCCATTACAATGACTTTCCCAAGCACTGGAAAAGCTGTCCAAGCCTATCATTATCAAAGAAAGGCTTTGAGACATAAGTGACACATCTCACGGGAAGAAAACTGAGTATAGTAACATACCGTACTCACACTACTATATTGTGCTCCAGTTCAACAAACTGATCCCCATGCTGATCAGCTCATTACGTCTGTGATACAGCTGCTTCCAGGAGCAGGTCTTGTTTCCTCAGTATCATCTTGTCCTTTTAATATTGCCCTCTTCCCTACAGAGCTAATATGTTTCTCTGTGCTAATAGCTGCAGCCTCATCTATGCGGGGGATTCCATGTAGGTAAGAATTCCTGCTAGATCAACACATTGATTCTTCAAGAAGTGCGTCTTCATGGATGTGCTGAGGCATTATCGTTAGTCTTCTCCACTCGACTGTATAAGAATTGATAATACTAATATTTTGAAGAAAAGAAATTGAAAGTCTCTTCACTGAAATCCAGAAAACATCCTCCTGGAATAGCCTGATGAAACTCTAAAGGATTAACATGCAAACAATTAGAGTCATCAGAAAAGCCTGGCAGGGAACTCACAATATGGCATGGCCTGATAAGAGAAGATTGATAACCTAGATGTCTGCTACTTTAGACAATAATTATTCATTATCTGCAAGTGTTTGGTAGGCAAGGCGCTCCAAACTTGTTTCTTTCTACTCTTTGAAGTAGCTGCACTGACCTTCTGACACCATCAGCCCCTTTTATGCTTTCAGTTCCTTTATCCTTTAAGTTATTAATAAGTTAATAGAGCTCTTGCTCCCATGAGACTCAGATTTCTCCAGGATGGAATTAAGAAAATAAATGTAGTTGAATGCCTAAGGAATGAAGACCGGTATCTCATCTAGCTATCTCAAGAGATCAGGCCACTGACCCAGAAACCCCATTCACATGAGTGTTGCACCTGTTGGTGATCAAAGGCTGGGACATTCCATTGCCTAACCAAATAACTCTGCAGTTCCCTGCTGTGTGTGGTAAAACACGGCAGAGAAAGGAAAGGAGGCAGAAGGAACCAGCTGAGGAATGCTCTGGGCTCATGCTCTTGCAAGAATTAAACAGAGCAGCACTTGTTCCTGCTGGTGTTATGGAGCGCAACAGACTAAAGGACACTCAAGAGAATGGATCCTGCCATTAAAGCTGACATGGGAAGTTTATAAAGCCTGAAAAGCAACTGACAATGAAGGCTGGGCACACAGAAGGGGCTGAATGAGGCTCAGAGTAGGTGTGCTACCTATTCTAACGTAGGACATTACATTGCCAACAGACATATAGCAGATCTTGGTTCCTGGTTTTTAAATGTATGTATTACCTATACACATTATGGTGGTATTTAAAAAACAAACAGGGTCATATGAATGAAGAAACAAGTTTTTAAGGGTTTGGCAAACTAAGGATGTTATACTTCTGGTGACAACACTGTTTTTAACTGCATGCAGCAGAGAAGATAACATTGCAGGTGATGAGTTCACAGCAACGGAAATGTCTCTGGCAGATAAACTGACAACAGCCTAAATTTAGCTGTCAGATACATACAGATAAACACATAAATATACAGATATCTATAATGATCCATTCTTTCCAAGAGCAAAATTTTGTTCAGCAAGGACATAACCTTGGCTTCTTGACACTGTTAACGATACTTTTTAAATGCTCAGTAGATTTAATGTATTGATAGCCTATTGACCAAGGTGAAAACTAAAAGAACTTTCCACTTCTTTTATTCCCACTATCCAAGGAAAAGTACTGATGTCAGACGATATATAAAAGTAACTAAAGAAATTTCCTTTTACAGGACAAGTCCTGTAATGTTGTACCTCATAATTTTTGATATCCAAGGTATTAAAATAAATAATGAGGTTGAAAGGACTTCAGGTCTGAAGTGTCACAGTGACAGAACTTTCTTAATGAGCTGACAAGTGTCTTCAGAATCGAGCGCAGTGAGTCAGCAAACCTATTTCTATTTGTGCATTCTCCACAAACTTGACAAGTTAACAGGGCTCCCAATGAAAGCGGAGGTAAAGAGTCTCCACTGCTTCCAAAGGCATGTCTCAAACCTTATTTGCTCATGGAAAACTCTAGCAAAGTTTGATGAGGAATCTTCTTATTTCACTGCCACAAGAAGCCCTACAAAGCAAGTTCCTATTAAGTATAACTGAAAGTGTAATAACTGCAATTAGACAAAGTCTATTTTTGGACAAAAATATATATAAGAGTGGAAATGAAAGAAAAGAAAACTAAAACCAACGGCTCTTCTTTTTTTGTGTGTGTTGCTCCTTCTGTCTAGAGAAGTTTAGCATACAGTGAAAATACCGTGGCCGTGATGCAACGGGAAAGAATATTTTGGAAAGTAACGAGACCCCTAAATGGAAATCCACCATTATTATCATCCAGCTTATGCATGTAGTTCTCCATGAAAGAAATAGGCTTGTTTCCTTCAGATTCCAGTACCAGTGTCCTCCCTACATAACAGTTCCCTGGTGCAGTAGTGAGGTGAAGGGACTTTCATATTCACTTGAAACAGCCTCTACTCAAACATGAACCCTGCTTTTTGTATAAACTGTCAATTTATTTTTCAGAATCAGAATATATGTCAAAAATCAAGATATACAGACATTATCTATCCCAGATTAAGTTTTTGTGTTAAAAATACCCTTCCTCATACCTGAGGCCAGATACACGTTTTATTGGTAAACTTACACTTGGGCTCGTTCATGTATTTGTTACCACTATGCTCCCTTTTTTATTCATTATAGAGTGCTTGCGTTCTAATAGTTATTGTGTAGACCATATATTGTGTTAATCATCAAAAAAAAATCAGCTTTATTCTACAAACAGGTAATACACAGTAGGCCTTCAGGCAATATATGGCAAAACTTTGGTTCAAAGAATTTTATCTTGACACAGAAAAATATCATGGAAATATATTTATTTCCACTTTGTTTTTTTTTTCCTCCAGTGCTTGGCTTTAGGAGGAATTTCTGCAAGTGAAACTGTGTTAAAAATGTCCCATACATTAAGGTTTATTATGTACCTATGTTGATTTTATGTCTATGTATGAATGAACAACTATATTTCCTGAAATAAAGACACTTTCAGCCCTTCTCAGCTATTAATCCTCAAAGCTATGTAGTGCAGCTTTCCTATTGTATTTAAAATTTTCAGAAGTAGTCTAGGGGACTTAGACACACATCATCTGTTAATTCTAGTGGAAGACATTTATCTCAATTCCCTAGGCAATTTTTATTTTATTTTCTTAAATTATTCTAGGCTTCCTTTTATCTGCCCACTTTCCCTTCATAATTGCATTGGTTAAGCACTGCCTGTGTTTAAAGTGTTACCTCTCTGCTACTGAAGAGGATTTAGCCAGCTTTATACCAGAAGAACCAGAAAGGCGGAACAGCTAGAAAAGAATCATATAAGTACATGAAATGTGCTCATATTTTTTACAGATGAGACTGTATCTTTGGAAGTGTTAAAGCATGCCTGGTGCACCGGCTACCTCATATACTCTGGGACTCTCCTGGCATTCTAATAATGCTATTTAGAAAAAAAAAGAACAAACCACCACAGTTCCTGTTGTTATTAATTGAAATTTTACCTACTTTAACACGGTTTGCTCTTTTCATCTTCTGCATTATCACAAAGTACTTCTTGAAAGATTTAAAAAAAAATAATCATTTCCCATTCTATATGCAACTACAATTTCTTGCAGGAACTCAAAAATGAAAATCTCCCTTAGGAATAACCTCTTCTTTTAAGAGCTTTCTATCTTTTATTTCAGTCATTTTATATCCAGAAGACTGCAGCAGTGGAAAAGAGAGGTCAAAAGGTGGAAACATCAATGCTTATGTAATCCCCAAAGAGGATTACTCCCCTCACAAAAATGGCTGGTATGACATGTGAAATTAAGGATATTCATTTTGTGTCTGCACATCACTTGTAATGGAATTGGTGAATCTTTAGAAAAATAGAGCAACAAGAGAATAACTGAGCTTTTCCCATGGTATCAGCATGGATGCTATTAAAGTTTAGATCAGTTTTTCTTACACGTCACTTGCCAAAGAGCTCTGCGGAGCTCTTTTCCTCTGTAGTTCACTGTACACATCTGCCAGCTAAAGGATGACAGATACAGATTTATTAGAAATGGGAGAGAGTGCACTGCTTGCATTTTTGCACTCCTATTAGTCCTGGCAAATACAGATGCATTGTTCTCTCATTTGGACCAGGGCTACACCCATCCCCAGATGAATAAAAACCATTTACTCTGTTTCTGTGCCAAGATTACACAACCATCTGATGTGGTCTATGATATGAGAATAATAAAATCATAATGATTTTCAGGCAAAGTGCATTCATAGCACTTTGTAGGACAAAATCACCGGACAGAGACTTTGTTACCCACTTCATTATGTCACTGAATGCAATAGTGAAACTTTTACAAAAAAAGTTTGGTGGAACACAGTGCTCAAAAAAATCACATGCCTCTCAGGATCTGCTGAATGTGCTAACCCAACATCCAATAAAACTTTATGGAAAAAAAAAGTCATTCACTAGCCTCTGGGCTAATATTTCAAAATTAATGCTTACTGAAATTGGTACTTAGTTACATAAATACCACATATGAATGAGTGAATGATGAAAACCCAACAGGACACCTTCTGAGACCTAACTTTGGTAACTGCAGTTCCCAATACACGTGTGTTTTCATAGTAAATGTGAAAAATTCCCACAGAAAGTAAACTTAAAATGAATGCACTACTTTTATACAACAGGTTTAGGATTAAATAGTTAGCACTTTCACCCTATCAGACCAGTTTACTATCAGAAAAGGGATGAAGAAATTGCCCTAAAAAGGAAATCAGGCTCATCTGTTATCTGAAATCTTACTGATTTATTCTAAATTCAGAAATATTTTCAGAATCTAATAAATAGATTACTATATTTTTTTCATTATGTTGTAAATAATTGGAGAGGGAAAATGGATCTTTAGACTGTTACTTAAAAGTAGGTTTAGCTGAAGACAGTGCATTGACTGAGCATTTCTTTGCGCATTGTACATAATCATTCTGCTGATGATCACTTAATCTTACGATACGATATACTTATTCTTGTAAGTATATTCTTACATGATATTCTTATGATACTTAGATCTTATATAATGATACTTAATCATTTCTTATTTTTTAAAAAACTAGTTAGTGAGACTACTTGTGTTGGTGTCACTGCATTTATATTTTGTTATGCTCTTGCCTAGTTTCTCCTAAGAGACAAAACATCAACCAGTTTCTGCAGTGACAAAACAATATGGCTTCACTTGACTGTCACTGGTGGCATTTTTGACTCATTTTTCATGGTTCTGTCACCACAGATTCATAAAGACGCTGCTTCTTGGCATTTGGTTATTGGTTTTCAGCACCAATTTTTCATAGTTAACCAATGTGATTTTCACTGCTGTATGCTAACTTCTCCCATGTTACGTGTAGCAACTCAGAAGACTTAAAATACTATCTGAATTTTTACTGCAGATAGTTCTGTGAAAATAGAGAGGTATTCCACTAGAAGCAGCACTCAGATACACTTACAGCACCAATTTGAGTTCATCTGTGGGGAGTTCCAAATAAGAAATAAATACTTATCAGGTCAGTACTCTTACCTTCCAGCTCCCAGCAGCTAAGTTCTGCAGTGCCCCTGCTGCCCCCTCCAGCGTGTCTGGATTTGAGCACTCAGAAAGAAGTGTGAGGTAGGGTTTGACTATTGAAGGGTGCCACAGCATCTGGATTCCTTTGGGTGGTTCTGCACAGTCTGGGAGAGGTCCTACTCCATCCCACTGTTGGAAAATACAGATCAGACTGTCAGCAAGGGTCAGTGAAATACTTGAGAGCTGTCTCAGATGAAGCTGTAACACACACCTATGTGCGTGTGTGTGTAAGCAAGCAGTCACTCAATTTTAGCATACCATCTGATTCTTCACAGAGAAACCAAATTTCCTACACAACACTCTTTACAGAAGAGCTAGAGTACTGGAAAAATCATGGTGTTTTAGCTAGCTGATGTAAGAAGAACACTTTTCACTGCATATATTTCTTTGGTTAGGTACAGAAACCATCTGGGTATGAACATACACTAAGAGTTAAACCAGAACTTGCATAGAAAAAGATCTGATCAGTCCTCTGCAATCTCTCTCTTTTCATGAGAGGGAAAAGCCAACAATGAGAAACACAACTGTGAAAACCTAAATCATTCAAAGACATAAGCATTCCATCCCTTGACAGCCGAGCACAACTGTGGTGCAAGTCTTCCCAGCCATACAACTTCTGGCTTCCACTGCATGTGTTCTGCAGCAACCTTCAGGTTTTGATTCTGATGTTTGATAGAACCACCCCTTGAATAACTGACTCTTCCTCTCCCCAAAGACAGAGTTTTCCATGAAAATAACCCCAGCCTGATATTCAAAATAGGCAATATTAAAGCCTGGGTAACAAGATGGATATTAATAAAAGCCACTCCTACTGAATTGAGAAACTTTATTCCAGAACACTGATTTACCTTTCTACAGAATTTGCACTTAAGCATTAAACATCTTAAAAGAGGGAAATTCAAGGACTGTTCTTACCTTTATAAAGCATAAATTTTAATGATATTTTAAATGTGATTTTTATCTACAAATACATATTTATCCATGCATTTTGCTTTGCTTTACTTGGTACAGATAAGGGTTTTAGAAAATTCACAGCCTTAATAGCCCTGCTAAAACCAATCCTTGACTTTTTAATACATTCTTATGTACAGATTTCATGATATGGCACAAAACAGATCTTTTAATGCCTTGAGTTAAAACCTACCATGATTACATAGATAAAAAAATGCTATCATAGCATCAGTTATCTACTAGACATGCAAAGATAGCACAGGGCAAATTAATTTCTTGTTTAGATCTGTAACTGTTCATTTTCCTAGATGATTCAATCAGTGATGATTCAGAATGACAACAATATATACACTGGGAAGGACCCAGATTCTCTCACTTTCAGGAAGTATCAACCATACTTTTATTTAAGCTGATTTCAGAAATCTGCGCATAATCTAAAGGACAACAAAGCCGTACCAATACGAAGTAACACACCGGAATCAATTGTAACAAGGTTTTGCTAGATTACTACCACTCAGAATCAGGAGTATTATTTTTTTTTCCTAAATTAAAGTAGAACAAGCACCAAAATGGAAGGCTAGTGGGACTGTTTAATACCAGAAAGTTGCTCAGATACAAAACTTACTGCATTGGACAGAAGTTACCATAAGAGAACTGGCACAGCAATACACAGCTGTGGTTGAGAAACAAGAAGAAAATTGTCTTCTGGAGAAAAAATCCCTTTTAAAAGATGCTGTTATAGGGCTGTGCTTTTAATTTTTTTTTTTTAATACATTTCTGCCTTTAAACCAATAGGTTGATTTCACTGTATGTGACTCAGTTCTCCTTTTTTCTCCATATAAATCACCATCCTTGCCAGAAACGTCCTCTCACCAGCTCATAAAAAATACATTAAAACCTGCTTCTTATTTTAACTTTGGAATTCAATCATTTGCACTGTCAGAATTTTTTGGAAAACAAATAAAAAACCTGTCTTACAGATCAGGTCTGACTTCACACCACATTCGGGCTTTTTACCTCAGTAAGTCCACTGATTGACCTATGACGTCCGAGGGCACACATGCAGATCTTCATCCATCTCATTCCAATTTGCATGTGTCATGGATGCATTACACAACTGAACAGTGTATGCAGAGGGTATTTGTTATACTATTTCAGGGACAAAGTATTTATCATGTATCAAATGCATCATATCTACCCAACATACTTTCTGTGCACAAGAGGATATAACTTTTTTATTTTAAACTCAAGTATTTACACTCATACAATCCTGAGAACTGCAGAAAATTAGTGAAAATTACTGACTTTTAGTACATGATTGCCTTTATTTATCACCAACTACGAGGGAGTTGTCTCCCATCTGTGGGAGACCTTTCCCTCAACATGATGATGCCTCAGAGTCACTGTCAGGGTGATGGAAGGTTTGGTACTGCATATGCACACACAGTGAGGGTACAGCAAACCCAGTGATGTTGCATAAACCTCCTGCACTGCTCTTCAGACCTGGTATGTGCCCAGAGCAGATGCGTGCATGCACAGGGTGAGCTAAACTGCCAGCCATGCGTAGCGTACGTGCTGTGCCTATGGCAGCCTCTTCAAGGTCATACAAAAGATGCACCTGTAGCCAATTCCTGGTCCTTTCTGGGAGGCAGAGGGCATGAACAGCTGTGACCTCCCATGCACTCCCTATCTCCATGCTTTAGCTCTTTCTTTCTGCATGTGTGACCTCAGCTAAGCTCTCACTGAAGGGCTTTAAGGCTTCTGGCTTCCTTCTCTTAACTGAGACCAGGGCCTGCAGCCTTACTGCCCAACAACTGCAAGGTGTGCAGGGTTAACACAGGTCAGAAAAGAAGGTACTGCAAAGGAGATTTTCCTGATCTTCACACATTTATTTTGTATTCCATAAATATAAACATCAACTGCCTGAGCCAAAAAAGGGTGATTTCCTCCAAATGATATTACAATACATTTTCTTGAGTGGTGGCTATGACGAGGCAGAAGCTGCTTTGTAGCTCACCCTGCTCAGTATTACTGAGCTGAGGCAGTGTGCTAAACACTCAGTGAATTACTGGAACAGTTACTGTGTTGTTGCAGACCATCAGGAATGATCAATAAGGTCTATTTGAGATAGGCTGTGGATGTGGTATGAACCTCTGAAAAAGAGGACGACTGTATGCAATTACTCTTCCTAGCTTATGCTAAGGAGCAAGCAGGTCATAAACAAGTATTCCTTGCAGGCTTTCCTGCCTCAGCTGAAATTACCACATATATTGTGGCTGAAGCTGACAAACTGTTCGTTATGTGGGGGAGATACAAATCTTTCATTTCCTGAAACTGGTGCAAAGAAAGGATGACCGTCAACAAGAATAAAAAGCTGAATATGAAGATCTTTAAGAACAACAGACTTTGGAGAGTAAGAGTACTCGAATAAGTTTTCAAAGTTTTTACATGACTAAGGAAAAGATCGCTTATGGAGGTGCTACCACATGTCACACAGCAGATTATCCATCACCTTCTTTCTTGTTTTAATAAAAGCAAATTCATGTTTATAGTGAAGTGGTACTGAATATCACAAAAGGGTTCAACTCAGTAAGAGTTCAACATTGTCTAAATTTTGTGGTGGTTTTTTTTTTTTTTTTCACTAAAAACCACAAATTGGGGAGTGTTACTAAAGGGTATCAGGAGACAAAGGTTTTTTTTCTCTGATAACAAAACAACAGTGATTTTATCTTCATTGACTAAACACAGGCATTTTCCTACATAAAGTATCAATACTAGCTACTAAATCAAGAATATCAAAGGAAAAATCTCAACCAAAAAAAATCCAGCAGTGACTAAACTCTTTCTCCAGTGATCCTAGGGATTCGAGATGGGCAGGCGGATTGGACTCGATGATCTCTAGAGGTCCCTTCCAACCCCTACAATTCTGTGATTCTGTGATAACGCTGTAACTTTATTTTTTTGTATCAGCAGTATCAGCAATTTAACAGTCCTCACCAAAAGCATTTTTGAAACTCCAAAGACTTTTAAACAACCAGGACAATGATTTCTCATCTTCTAAATCCTAGTCCTAGTGACTGTGGAAGTCTATGCGAGCTGTCCCTAGGTATGTCAGTACTAAAATCTCCTTTGGAAACTTGTCCGAGATGCATTGACCAATGCTGTGAAGAGCAGAAATCTGAAGTTAAGCAACAAAAATTCATTAACGTAAAACAGCTTGCTTTCAGAGGTGATGAGAATCCATGCAGCTGATACAAAGGAGGCAAGAGTGCCACTATTTAAATCAAGTCAAATTTCAGCTTAGGCATCCACGTCTAAAGAAAGGCAGCAAATATAAATGAAGGTGTCTGATGGCACAGAGACTAAAGGAGTTGGGTAGCAGAGGGCAGAACTGTTGTGATCCAGTGACATGCAGTCACAACACAAGCAGGCAATTTTTGGAAACATTTTATTAGACAAATAAAGGTAAACTCGTCAATTTGACAACAATGCTTACAACTTGGGGGAAAGTATTTGGAATGTTTTCAGAACATTCCAGTTAGAATCTTTATTATTATTCTGAGACATGAACAAATCTAAATTACATTCCAGATTGCACTTTAAAAATAATTTTCATTGCTTTTGTTCAACTTTTTTTACATTATTATATTTCGCTAAAGAGTATAATTTCACTTAATTTAAGCATTCTGTCTTTGCTTCAGTCCAGACACCTTCCAAATGAAACAGCATAGAGCCCAACCCAGGGACAACAATCCTTTGCATCCAACTGCATATCCTTCTCCTCACTGCTTTCCACAGGTAGCTGAAGTTAACGGACTTTGCACTACATTCCACTAACTGACAAATCCAAATCATACTTAATAGCCCTGTAGTTTTCACTTTGAAAATCTGATCATATGTGATGCCAAGAGATCTCCATGGTTTGTGTGTAGGCAAGCAAGAATTTAGAAACAGAAGCATCGTAAGGAGCTGCTCAAGATAGCAGATTTCTTGCTAAACAGCACCTGGCATAGCAACCTTGTGAAAGACAAGGAAATAAGTAAAAATAGTTAATTTCTCAAGCAGAAAATACTGGCAACACAGGCTTTCATTCCTAAACTGAGCTTACATTATTGGTAAACCCAGGAAGAGCTGCTAATTTTCTGTTTCTGTGCTTAATAATTTGGTACATACCAGAATAGTACTGAAACAAACTTGGTAGACAGTGGTCTCAATATATGAAAAGTCATTATCTCAGACAGCTTTATTTTTTATTCTTTTCAGAATATTATTGTCTTAAATCTGGAATTTCACCTGGCTTCCGAAGATTCCTTATGATAGAAAGTTAAATAGCAACTTCACTGCTACAGAAAGATTTACAGCCCATTTAGCTAGCATACTAAAGATGTGTGCCAGTCCATTCACAATACTATCTAACTTGAAACGTTGCTGTTATATCTTAAGGCTCCCGACAGAAGGTGAAAGAGAAGGGCAGGCTCATTTCACAAGTGCCACTTCCAATAAAAAGTCAGCTTTGGGGCCAGATTCTGGGCTGACAGGAGTGATCACAGATGAAGAATTTGAGAGGAGTGTGAAGCCAAAAAGTAAGCCTGTTTTCTCTTTGTGAAGAAAGGAAAAGAAATGAAATAGTGCCACATGTATATATAATAGGCTGCAAAACAGGAAATAAAATAAGGATTAATGACAACTCCCTGGCTCCTTTACTGAAATTGGATAACCTACCCTATTTTCCTTAACTGTTTTCTGTCATAATCCTTGTTTCTCACACAGCTTGAAGAACAAATCTGTTGGCAACAGCAAGAATACTAAAAGCATTAACAAAGCTTTCAGAGGCAGAGAAATTCAGGTCCATCCAAAACGTGACAGGATACGAGGCAGAGACACTGATGTCATATGGCTGAGGTTGTTCAGTCCGGAGAAGAGGAGGCTCAGGGGAGACCTTATTGCACTCTACAACCTCCTGAAAGGAGGCTGTGGTGAGGTGAGGGTCGGCCTCTTCTCCTGGGTAACAGTGGTAGGACAAAAGGGAATGGCCTCAAGTTGTGCCAGGGGAGGTTCAGGCTGGATATTAGGAAAAACTGCTCCTCCGAGAGAGTGGTCAGGCACTGGAACAGGCTGCCCAGAGAGGTGGTGGTATCACTGTCCCCAGAGGTGTTCAAGATACATCTAGATGTGGTAGTAAGGGACATGGTTTAGCAGGCAATATTGGTGGCAGATGGACGGTTGGACTAGATGATCTTAGAGGTCTTTTCCAACCAAAATGATTCTATGTCTACGATGTCCCAGTCTAGGAGGAAGCCTTCTATGGCTGGGAGCTTTGTGGGGTGAGAACTCAGTAACGGCTGACTATAAGGAGAATTCAACAAACAATGGCAGCAGAACAAACCACAGTCCTTGGTATTTCAGACAGAAATGAAGACAGGTGTGTCTCACTTATAACTCCTGACACTACGGAAGTGTCAGCAATTGCTCTGTGGAGGCTTTGCTTCCCCCCAAAAAAATATTACCAATGCTGTGCATGGCCTTTAGTGCAAATATTTAGAAGGTTTGGGTTTTTTCTGGAGTTAAACTTTCATGACCAAGTGAAATATAACCTAGAGAAATAGTGGTAATTGTTTCCTAAATCATGAAACAAAGAAATTAACTTTTACTTTCTTTACAGAGAAAAACAGTGAGAAAGCAACTTCAACATTGCAGAAAATTCCTTCTTGTTTTATGGTTTACGGAAAAAGCTCCCTACCCGTACATAGGATTAATTTCTCTTAAACACAGAAGACTATAACTTCAACCGAATCCAGTGTATAAAAATGATAAATTTGATATTATTGCCTTACTGTAGTAGTTTTTCTACTAGAACTTTTTAGGTGATTTGTATACTTAAAAATTAAAGATCACCCTATAAAAGCCCATATTGGTCACTTCAGATGGAGTTCACGAAAACATACATTTGAGAATGTAATTGAAGAACTGGAGAAGTACACTGTAACAGGAAAATCCCACAACTACATTCATTAAAATCTGAACAACTTTCCCACGTTAAGTGAACTTTATCTTCCTAAGACAGATAGTCTTATTATACAAGAATTCCATGGCACTGCCAGAAAAGAAAGATACCAATGCCATCAGCACACGCCTTCTGAGGACAAAATTTAGCAGTCTGCAGAACTGGAAATTACTCCCCTGTGCTGTGGTGTCACAATGCTTCGGGATGTGCACGCGTTCTGCGTTTCCTCTAACAGAACAGGCAAAAATCTGAAGAGTACTAAAGGAATCACATATGTAAAAAAACAGAACAAAACTCTGGTTTTAACGCTGGGCTGAACTCCTTTTTTTTTTTCCCCTCCATGTGTAAACACCAATAATATGGAGCTTAAAGGAAAATATATTTTTATGTATGTGAAGAACTTCTCAGACAGGTAACTAAGTGTGTACTTCTAGCATATGCAACCTATTGAAATTGGCCTGAAGCTCAACCCAGAAGCATCTGGGTAACTGATTACTTTTATATCCATCTTTCTCTGAGATTTCTTTCCACGGATTTCAACCTCATGGCCATGTGTAGTGCTTTAAGTGTTTTGGATATTTTAATTATTGTATCCTACGAAAACTCCATATGTATGCCTGGCTTTCTTACAGGTATAACACTGTCCATCACTAAGCATGCTCTTCAGAACTATATTATGAGATATTTAGGAGGATAAAAGCTTCCTTGCTGAGGCACTTAAAGAAATGAGCGCTTTAAAAATAGCATCCCAAGAAGAGCATCTGTTCTGAGGGACAGAACGAGCAGAAGGTAACAGCTTAAGCATTGCAATTGTAAAAAGATTATGAAAGGCATTACCTGGAAAAAATTAAGTCTTGCAGAAAAACTGTGAGATTATTGCAAAAGAATAGGTACATGTGTAAAACACAGAGCATCAGTCAGCACACAGGGAGACAATGCATCATCAAAGGATACCTAAAAATATTCTCCTGGAAGCTGCAGAAAGTGTACTCTGAAGGTGAATTCTGCCTTCACTGAGGAACACAAAACCATCCAGTTGTAAAAGGCTCTTGCACACCAAAAAAACCTCCACAACACACACGAACATCTGCTTCTCCTTACACACACAAATCCAGGGAATACAGTCACCCCGGCTGTGACATAGCATAGAAGAAAATGAGCTGGATTTCCAGTTAGTCTTGCTTTTCAGTGGTAATGAATGTACAGGAGTCCTGAAAAACCGTCCAGATTTAAAGGAAAGGAGATGAAAGAAGAAGAATATTAGAAATATTTTTCTAATGTTTCTAAAGCAAAGTGGTCCTGAGCAGCACAAAGTTAGTTCTGGAAAGAGTGAATATATTTCCTTACTGCATAAAAGCCCAGTGAACATAAAACTGAAAAGATGCACACAGTTTTTATTATTACTATTTTTTTTAGTCTATATATTAAATCCTTCCATTTGACAAACATGAGATGATCTGGAGAGGCTTTTACCATACTGCATGCTGATAATGAATGGCCATAGAAACAGACAAGTGTATCTACGAGCAGGCAGAAGCACGTAAAGGAAATCAACCAAAAGGCCTGAGGGAGGAGGAAGATATTTTCTAGGGAATCTTTCAAGTACAAAGAACTCTAACAGTGATGAAACATCATAAAAGTCAAAAGTACCCTGAAATCTAGAAATTATAGAAGGAATACAGAAGAGGTAAAAAAGATGAGAGAGAGAAAACGTTCAAGAACAGAGCATCAAGAAAGAAAGGCCAGTTACAGTAGGATTCAGTCACATCCAGACATGCTATTTTCATTTTGGCACTTTGGATAACCACAAACATAGTGTGTGAGAACTGTTAATGTAGGAACAGCGACGATGACTGCTTTATGGGATGAATGTAGTTTGCTTTGGCACATTCTAATCTCACTGTAACCTAACACAGTAATACCAACTGAAAGTCATAATGAACGCAGGCTGTCTGATGACTGCAGTGTTTAACTAGAAGAGTAAGTGAAATAAAAGGTCTTACTAGTCACAAGCGCTGTATTTTTCACAACCTCAATCTTACCTTGTTAATGTTCCTCTGACTTTTCCACATTAACAGAACTTGCCTTTATGAACTCTGGAAAATTTTCAATAATGGTTTATATCATTTACTCAAATACTCTGTCTGCCTAATTGCTTACTCAAATGAACATTGCCTTTGAGCAATCTGAAAGAGAACTAAGTGGTAATGGAAAGGAGCAAGTCTACTAAGAGATGGAGAACTACCTGCTGCCATCACAGGTCGCTGGAAAAACTTCATAAGCCAGTAGCCATCCTCAGTGCTATTTGGTGTGTTTACTGATACAAAGAGGTCTGTAATACCATTGCCAGCATTCCCCAGTTTTTCAGTCAGAATGGAAAAGTAACGAAATAAGCACAATTTTAAAATCAACGCACATAAAACAAAAGCCCCTCAAATAACTTAAGAAAACTATCAAGACTGTAATTCTCAATCTTTGAAAATAACATTAATGACATGAAAACGTGTACTTTCTCTACATTCACACACATTGCTGGATTCATCCCATACAGTTTTCTCTTAAAATGCAGAGGCAGAGTAGGAGACTAACTCTGAAACAAATTCATATACATAAATTCGTCAAGCACTGCAACAGGCTGCCCAGGAAGTGGTGGAGTCCATCCCTGGAGATGCGTGATTCAAGAGAATCACATGGACATGGCAATAGGGGATGTGGTTTGGTGATAGGTCTCAGTAGGCAACAGTTTCGCATATTATGTACCATGTGCTTAACGGGCATTGATTATTTATATTTTCACGATGGGCACTCCATCTACTTGCAACGCAACTGCAAGTGTCTTTCATTACCTGATCCTGTGATTTCTTTTTCTTCTTCTTCTTCCCCCAGCATCCTGAACTCTCTGCATCTTTTCCATTGGCATCACCACAGAGTAATCCATCAAGTTCATCTGTTCCCATCTGCTGTCCCTGAGATGTTTCTGCAGCTAGCCTGTATGAGAGGTTCCTCAAAATGCACACACAGTTTTCAACGGTCTGAAAAGTGTGACAGAAAAAAAATACACAAAAGAAAAAACAGAAAGAAGTTAAAATCCCTCCCTTTCTCCCTCCATATACAAAACAGATGACATATCATTGATCTTCGCAGAAACATTTCCCAGCACAATTCTTACCTGCTCATTTCTGAGTACTCCCTAGGTAACTACGGTTAAGAGACTTGCAAAATTTGGCAAGATCTCTCACCCTCTTTTTATGGAAAGAAAACAGTCTGGGCAATATTTTTCCATGACTTTTTTTTTTATTATCCTTCTGAACTTCATGCTGGTGCCTTACGTGAAACAGAAAATACTATAAAATGAAAGTGGCAATAGTTTTGTATGTTTGTTTACTTTTAAACCAGAAATAACATTTATTTCTGCAATCATATCTATGATAATTATCAGAAAAAGTGGGATCCAAGTTCCATTTCAGAAGTACTTGTAGCATAAACAGATCACGTTTCTGGAGGCTGAGAAGCAAGACTATGAATTTTAGTGCTCTTTATGCTTTTACTGCTTTTAGTTAGGCTGAAAATAATTTGTGGACAACTTTTCACTTTCATCTATTTGTCCCCCAAACAGATTGGGCCTTCTGTAAAAGATATTGGTGGGAATTCAGAAACAGACTGAGAACCAGTGGAAGAAAAAGATGGCACTGGTAATTCAGCATAATTTCTGCAGGTCTAAAAGAAGTTCAGTTCTATACTTGTTTTGAAGCCTACTCGTTTAGCTGGTTCAATTTGGTTTGACTATCCATTATGAGAAGATTCTGTACTTAATTTTATGAAGGCAGGGAGAGCATGGTTAAAAAAAAAAAGATGTTATCTATCTACATCTATTTCAACTGTTCCTAATAATAGTCACTACATCCCAGCTCTGTTGCTCCATTAACCCAGAGCAGAATGAATAGGAGGCTTTCAGCTCTATCCTACTCTGCCATATTCACCAGCAAGGCAAGCAGATGGGGCTGCATTCACTTCCATGTATTGTATGAGCTTTTGGCATGTAAAATTTGGCACACAGTTTTTGAGATGGAAAAGTTCTAGAGAAGGTATTGAACAGACTCATCTAGATGGGAATTTTTTTAAGTAGATGAAACTTTGTATCACACTTGCACTGATTTGAAATCTCCTGTCAAATATAAAAACACATACTGAAATATGTATGCATAGAAAATGTAAAGCCTCTTGGTGAACCTTTTCCACCTGAAAGCTATGACCTTATAGTGACCATAATTTTTTTTCAAAGTTTGCTACCTCTAACTTTTATTTACTATTTCTAAATTTGAATTTTACTCACTCTTGCTAATAGTTACTCCTGTACAGCCAAAACTTGCTGAAGTTAGAGCTTTGTGTTGACTAGAGCTTGGAATTTTATTTCTCCTTCTTACGAATAATAGTTTTCACACTTTAAATTCTCATTCAATAACGGAAACAGTTAGCTGAGTCCACCATGAGGACAGCGCTACCTTGCACTAGAAACTAATAAGGACCTTGCACTAGAAACTGATAAGGCCTTGAATGCAAACACCACCTTTGTCATCTGGATGAACTTGTACAGGACAAGAAAGCTGGTTCTATTCTTTCTGATTTGTAGCTTCGAACTTTCAAGGGACCTTGCATTCTCCTTTCCTACAGACATTTCTTAAGTTTCATCATAAATGGCCCAAACACAATCTTGGCAGCCTTTCTTCTTTAATACATTAAATTATGTTAAGAACAGTAGCTTTGTCATTTAACCATAACTAAGTCACTCATTTTTAAAATATTAACTTGAAGTAGCACAGCTTTTTCTCAGAAGTTCAAAAGAGACATCACTGCTCATAATGCTCATAATGCTGCCAACAGTTACACATTCTTAACTGCACTTGTGTGAACGATTTTAACAATCCTGCCAGTGATTGCAAGTTCCACGTCCTCTCTGAGTCTGCGAGAGCAGGAACCTGTTTTTCAGCATTTCAGTTCTGTGCCAATAACAGTACTATAAAATTATCTACTAGCAAAATTGTCATGGCATTCAGAAAATGATGTAACAATTTTATACTTCAATTTTTTTAAAATAGCATTTTTGAAATTAGTTTAAAGGGATTCTGAGCCAGTTATTCACATACTGGGTTTAATTAAAAACGCTTTCTCCTTTGGGAAAAGGATGCAAGACAAGAGGCTACAATATGGTGTCGTGTTCAGATGCACAAGTGCTTTACGTCATAGTTAATAGTCTGCTAGACAGGAGGTTAAATCTACTAAGGCAGAGAGAAAATTTTTCTCTCATGTCCTCATTTTTTCCTCCATATCACTGAGCCTACAGATTTTACAAAGTCTAACAGCTACAAATGACAGCGTAAGTGGAACATTCTATATTAGCAATAACAGGCAAAACAGAGAGCTTACTGTGTTTCTTATTTAGCACTTTTAATAGCATAACGATCTTGACATCAGCCTGGTCACCTACTAAGAAAGAGCAGCAGCTAAGCTGTGAGAAGGGCAGCAATGTACTTCCTCCTCCTCAGTCTACCTCCTGGTCTGCTCCAATGAAAGCCCCCTGACTTCTCCTTTCTGGCAGCCAAGTTGAATTAGGCAGCTTTGACACAATTCTCAATTCAGCTTTCCCAAAACGCCCCCATGCTTCTGAGTTGCTCTGCAGGATGTGGGATGAAGGGGTGGGAGGCAGTTGGTGGCTGCTGGGTTTGCTCTGGACCCTGATGCAAGCGTAGTGACTGCCTTGTGGGTGGGCCTCCTTTGGTCATTACTCCACTACATGTTTATTAATAGAAAGGTGATCCTAGACTACTGAGTTGTGGTGGGTTTTGGGTGTTTTGCCACTAAACCTGCACTGCATGCTACAAACCTTTTGTTATGCCTCCCTCCCTTCCCCGAATGTATGAGCAATTTTCATCTATTTGGTTTAGCTAATGAACAGAAACTTCTGGAAATTTTCCCTCCCCAATCTACAAACCACCACAGGTCCAGGCACAACTCTGTGAAAGACCATTCAAAAATACAAAGCCAGAAGGCTTTAAAAATTCGCTATGCAAAAGGCTGCTCTTCTGTGATTCTTAAGGGTTGGCAAATTGACTGAGGTAGTTCTAAAGCAGTTAACTGGAATTCCTTAAGCACAACATCCTGAAGACAGAAGGTATCTGAAGCTAGCCTTTTTTCTTTCTCTGGAATACCTAAATCCATTTGATGTACTACAACTCTTTAGTTTGTAAAAGTCCTCAAATTCCTTTTAGTTAAGCAGTGCTGTTCACCTTTGGAGAATCCTGTCCATATCTTAGTGCTTTCAGAGAAGCAAAGCTGACATAAAAACACAAAAGAGTTATTGAAAGCATTCATTGATCCCCCTCAAACAAGTCACGTTGGTAGCACTGTGAAATTGCTTATTAATTGCCCACTTGTTTTTTGTATGTTTGTCTTCTAAGCCTACCGCACTGTTACTAGTTCTGTCTTACACTGGGTAGTAAATTTTAAGGTAAACCTGGCAGAGTGGTGTAAGGAAGTTTACATGGAGTATAACACATCTGTTGTTCTTAAAGCAGTTATTATATTTTCTCTGTCAATAACCAAAGCGAGAAGAAATGCTTACCTGTACACACTACATAGCTAGACACAATCCCAATATCTAGCACAGAGAAATATCCAGCTCAAGAGAAGAAAAAGATGCTTTAAACTACTATTTGCTAAGGTATCCCTTGAGATATATTTTTTTAAAACTGTCATTTTTATAGTCCTGAGACACCCTGAGGATCTGGATTTCTTGCTCCTGAAAAGACAAAGATGACAAACCTTACTATCAATTTCACTGCTCCCCAGAGCAGACTGGATCACGTACAGCAATGCGTCCGTCAGGCCGTCACACTCCCTCATCCTTCTGCGGGCCTCCTCTCCAGCAGAGCTGACATTCCTGCAAAGCAACAGCAAAGATCACCACCAGAACAGCTTCTGTACCCACTGCCCCTCCTAAAACATTCTGACAATTAACAAACAGCTAAAATATTTGCTTTTCTCTCCTTTCATCACTTCAGAGCTGTGAATAATGAAGACAGCTGTGAATGAGCTCTGGAAACGTAACACAGAGGGGAGCAAATGGAAGTCATCAGGTCCTCTACAAGGAAGGGCTGAGATGCCAAGCAGCATGCACCTACCTGGGCTGAGACTGACATCTTACTAAAATTTGGAAATGAGCTGATCATTTTTCTAGGTTTCTTTTCTTTTTTTTTTTTGAAGAATCGCTTTTATATTTGTGAAAAGAGTGTTTCAAAATGTGCATTTGTACATATAAATCAAGCTTTGAAAAGTCTAGAGGTTTTGAGAAAGACATCTCTTAGGATTTGAAGAGCCCAGTGGCTAGGGCTCTTAATGTACAAGAAAAAATTTATCAAAGCTAACATAAAACACCTGGTATTGCTTGTTTCTCATTTTACATAAGTGCTTTCTTTTCTCTCTTTTGGAGAGAACACTGATGCCGCAATCTTCTCTTTATATCATTATTTGTAAGTTATTTCAGACAGGGCCAGAGGGCTTTCTGAACATCTTTATAAAAACACAACTAAACCAGAATCTACTGAATAACAAGTGTCATAAAATTCAAAATATTGTTATAAAAAGACAAATATGTATGAATGTGCATACACAAATAGAATCTGTGCTTGTTAACATGAAGAAAAACTGAGAAAATCTGTATTCAGCAGCAGATTTGGAAATCAGATTTGGAAATGGGTGAGTTAGCAGTCTCCTCCATTAGGGGCAGACGTCCCTCTGCTGAGGTGCTGATCTGTAGCTCCTCTCTCCCTACTCCTAAAGTTTATACAAAGGAAGAACAGAGAAGCGTTCACACCAGTCCTAAGTGCGTAATATGAACATCTGGAAATGGAAGAAAGGACACTGGGCATTTGATTTGAGAAGAGGGCAAGGCATTTTCTTCCTTTCACAACATCTTAAATTGCCTTGGTATTAAAAGACAGAAAGAAGATGAGAATCTTGGCAGAAGAGAATGAATTTTAGGAGGAAGGTGAGAGAACTTCAGATTTCCTTTCAATTGTTTGCTCTCTATAGTTCTTCCTGTTCTGCCCCCTTATCATCTAAAAGAAGCGTTTCCATTTCCACAGAACACCAAAGATTACTCCTGATCAAATACTCCTGTAACTGCACAGATCCTAACCCACTCCAGTGCCGTTTCCTAATCGATTCTGCTCCCTGAACACACACCATTTTCCAGCTATATTTGCATCCCCACACTGTCCTAATTAGTCCTGCTCTCTCACATGCAAGCTGCTCCAATTAATTCAGTGCTGCTCCCTTCATGCAGACAGCCCCATGGAAAACATACAGCCGAGGAGCTGTAACCAGAATGA
This sequence comes from Penelope pileata, assembly GCA_013396635.1. Lineage (NCBI taxonomy): Eukaryota > Metazoa > Chordata > Aves > Galliformes > Cracidae > Penelope > Penelope pileata. The sequence continues at coordinate 101,658 of WBMW01005462.1, forward strand.
ATTCTTTCAATTTCCTAGCACACAAATTCACGCTTTCCATCTTTCTAGAGACACCCAAGTTATCCTCACACTACATATGAGATGCCTCCTTAATAACAGCATGCAAGTTTTGTGTTGTTTCAAGTTTTCTGCTGTCTTTTTCTTCTCCCGGTCCCTAAACTCAATGCCTCTTCTTCCCCTCTCTGCTGCTATAGGAGCAGCAGATGAGGAGCCTTCCTCCAGCTCAGGGTGAAACCCTTTTCTATCATCCAGAAAATGTCAAATGGAAAAAACCTTCCACCGGTTCCCTCTTTGAAGTGATGATTTCTGACTTCCCCTTTGGGTGATTGGTAGAATCAGAAGATGCAATTACAGAGTATGCCTTTCCGCAGACAGTGCCCCTGTAGTGCTGTAGACTGGCTTAGGTGGGTAGACTGTTATTCTGAGTAGACCGTCTCCTTATTAAAGGCAGCAGCTCTGCCCGAAATTCCTGAAGTGCAGCAAAAGTAGGAAAAACAGAGCCATGGATGTGCAAAGTCTCCTGGGTGTGGAGGGTGGGTTGTGAGGAGAACGGGGGATTTGTGGACTTCTTTCATCTAAAAATCCTACCCTCTGGCATGATAAAGAAAAACAGAAAGAAAGCCGTATCCAGCCCTAAAAGAATATTGCATATGGAATAACTGCACAGACTACTAGTGGTGCCTTTCCTTGCACCGCTACCATATACGGAAAAAAAAAAAGCTGAAATATTACTGAATCCCTTTAAACAGCAGGAGTATTTTGTATTACTGTTGTATGTCAGGCATCTTCATTCTACATACACTGAGTGCAATCTTTCAAAACACACAGACTTGCATGTCAGTGGAAACAAAGAGGTAGAGAGGTACATTCTCCCTCATCTTTTCACGGAGGTGATTTCTCCTCTCCAGCATGGCCAAATGCATGTCAGCAGAGCCTGCCTAGATTGGAAGCCTCTTGGCTCCTCTCCAAGCTCACTAGAGACTCCTCCTCAACAAGACAGCAATGCGACAACCTTACAGGGAGCAGTGAGCTGTCTGCCTCATTCATTTCTAGCTAAACAAAGAATATGAGGCCTTTATACAGACACACTAGGGGCACATCTTGCACAGAAAATGCATTTCTTTGCCCTGTATGGAGCAGCTGTCGACTTCAGTTCCTCAGTTTATCATCCTTCCTCATTATGCTCCAGTTAGTTCTGTGACTGAAAGGTGGATATACTGAACTCCCATGACTGTTTTTCCTTTCTTTTTCCAAATCTCCATGTAGATTCCGCAATGTCTCTTGAATATGGCTTACAGCTACTAGCACTCTCCCCAGATCTAGGGTATTTATTCAGATTTTAAATAGCTTAGTAAACAAGACAGACTCAAGCTTCATATCAACATTTAGGTAGAAATAATTATTTGATTTTTTAAAAAGAAATATATTATCTAAGTATTCTCATTTCACCTCTGTTGAACGAAACATATCCCCTGCCTTATAAATCACTGCTAACTGAGATCTTTCACAGGAGGGCTCTACATGATCATGTTCAGGCTATGAAACTCTGCAATGAGAAGCAAGTTTCAGGTTACTCAAGCTGACAAAGAATCTGCCATCTGAATTTTCTTATTTCTAGTTGTTAACTCAAACAAGCTGTAGCTGGCAGTGTGACAGGGAGTAAGACATGGTTTGTCATTTGTGGTCACTGTGCAAACCTTCAGCTGCAGCAATACTATAATATACCCCACTGATAAGATGTCTCACTAAGTAAACCTATTTTTCCAGTGTCAGTCTCCAAATAGTTTTAAAAGTGAAACCATATTATCTGGAGATACAGTGCACAGCTTTTCAGGAAAAAAAAAATATTTTTCCATCATAAAGGCAGCCCAGCAAAATCTCAGTTGCCTAGCAAATTTTGATACTGTGTGGGAGCTTTATTCACAGGGTGTATATGAGGAAAGATTCACCAGGTGTGAGCTGACATTTTGAATCTATGACAAGGAGTATTTTAGACCTCCATAAAGAATCCAACTTCAGTTTTATGGGAAGATGCATCACAGTTATTATGCCATCACCTGATAATTAACAGCAGGTATGACCTTCCAAGCATATACAAAGGGTGTCAATGCAGGGCTGTATGGATATGAATAGTGTGGTATAAAGGTGTTCACTGTTCAACACATACCTGGTTACTGTCAACCCTGGCATGTACCTTAGTTTTCAATATTTTTCATAGTATTTGACGTGGTAGAAGATGGGTGGTGCGAAATAATTCCCTTCTTCTTTAGAGCAATTTTCTACACAATGTCCTTAAGGCAACTCAGTCCATCCGCCTTATGTGGGAAAAGACATGGTGGTCTGTGGAAGGATCATCTGGAAAGCCACTGTGCTGAGAGACATCCTCTCTGGATATGGGATGGTACAAACCTTTGACATTACTTCCACTGGTAGTTGTACAAATCTCAAAAACAGCATCTACAGAGTCACCTGTCCTCCTTGAGCACCCTCAGATCACAGCAAGCAGTTTGATCTTTCCTGTATCAGCAACAGTTCTGCAGGCTGCAGATTTGACTGCACTTATGTAGGAGATTAACTGAGAATGAATTATCTGCATTTAGCAAAGATGAAATTAAGATCTGTCCTCCTCACACCCCCTTGATAAAAAGACAAAGCATGTTTAACGTTTAGTATACGTAATTTTCTTGTAATGGTCTGATGTGACACAAGAAAGGACAGACACAGGAAGGACAATATCCTAAACTAGTCAGAAGTTATTTTTGTTATGAAACTAGAGATGAACCCAAGGTATAGCTTAATTCCAAAAAGTTTTGAGTAAAAGGGACTAATGGTAAAAGCCTCAATCTTTTCCACCTTTCTACTTGACATAACAGCCACAAAAACAGGAGAGTTTTCCCAGAGAGGGGTAAAAGTTTATATAAACCAAGAACTCAAAAAATGCCATTAATGTCGTAGGAACCAAGTTTATGTTTCACCTAGGATATCTAGCAATGGAAAACCCCTCAGGAGAACAGTAAATAACAGAGTTGCAACTGAGCGGAAAGAAATGCCCAAGAATCATTCTGAGGGAGGCAGCAGGCAGACTTTGCTATTCAGCACATACTCATTCACCTACTAGAAACCTCCACATTTTAACGTGCAAAACAACTTCCCCCTACACACACTTTTGTCATCGGTATCATACCCAGAAGAGCCTTTTCAGGCTGCCCTGACCCATCTACATACTGCACTGAATGTCTAACCTATTCAGCCATAAACATGCATTTGGTGTTTAACTTCCTGTTGTTACCAAGGCTGATGCACCCCACAAAGAGCTTCAGTCCTGAGAGCCATTACGCAGTGGGCTTCAAAGACGTCAGGGTTGGATGGAACGATGAGGTGCTCTGTATGAACTCTGCAGGCTGCATAGGGGTCTGCTGCAAAATGAGGAAGCTAGAAACCAGGACTGCCTTAATCACATCTAAGTACTGAAATGTGCCCTGGTAACATGCTGTGTGCCAGGTGTCTCAGAAACCTGAGGTACAATGGAACGACAAAAAGGCTAAGCAGGGTGACCTGGGGGATTGGAAGTGCCTATGAAGGAATCATGGAAGTTAGATCCTGAGGAGAGTTCTCTTAGAGGCACAAAATGATTGACTCCTAGATGCAGTCAGTACTGGCAAATTCATGAAATATATTCTTAACTTCCAGCTCATTAGTTATCAGTTTCAACTTGGATAGTCCTTTAGAGCATGCAGGGATCCCAAAATGCAGACTGCCAGCAGCTATGTTTTGTGATGCCATTCCCAGTGATCAGCCCTTTCCATGAAAGGCAGCTGACCTGGGACTTTGTTATGCTGCACGACCTAGAGCTTTGCTTAGTGTCTCAGATTATCACACAACTTAATGTGTACTGCATACTCCAGTTCAGTTCCAGACTTCAGCTCCAACACAGTGGTTGGCCACCAAGTCTTTGGCCTAACAGAAACTGTGTGACATGAGGGCATCTAAAGCCCACCCTCAAAAGCATTTCTTCATGTAGATTTTGTTCACAGGCTTGGTTTGAAAAGAGCAGTTCTACTGAATCATTTGGCAAGTTGTACCAACACTGCTGGGTATTCAAGACATACCAGAATGTGACAGGAACACCGACACTAAGTGCCTGTTGGATAAGCACAGAGAAGCACACTGTGAGTCAGGAGAAACAAGCTGCCTCGATGTATCCAGCCATAAGACCAAAAGACCAAATGCAAGTTCTTCCTTTGCTCCAGGATGAGACAACTAGTTGAAATGAGCCCTCACACCATGAAAACAACCACCAGTGATGCAATATTTCAGTATTTGCTTACAGCCTTTTGCCCTGTTGCTCATTAACACTGAGAAGATTCTGGCTGAGTCTGTTTTATATCCTTCCATTAGGTATTTACACACATGGATAAGGTCCTCCCTGAGGCTTCTCTAAACAGTTCCATCTCTCTCATCCACTCTTCTTAGGAGAGATGCTCCAGTCCCTTTATCACCTTTTTATCTCTTTTCTAGACTCATTTCAGTATGTCCGTGTAGTGGGAAATCCAGGCCTGGATCCCACACTTCAGATGCGGTCTCATCATTGAGTACAAGGACATAATCACCTCTCCTGACCTGCCTGCAAAGCTCTGACTAATGCACATTAGTCAGAAGTTAGAAGTTAGAAGTTATTAGTTAGAAGTCAGAAGTTAGAGCTAATAGTTCTTCATGTTTGTACTTCTCCATTTCTAAGAGGTCTTCTTTCAATGACTTCTAGAGAAATTGAATTCAAAAAGATACAGCCCTTTACCAAGAACAATTCAAGATCAACAGTGCTGAAGGCTGATAACAGATTAAGAGAGCTAGATAACTATTTTCATGATCCACAGAGGAAAGCCAACCTCCATGACAAATGTAATCCGTGCCAAATCCAACTCAGTCCTGAAACCCAGTTTCTTGGCATGCACAAAGTATTCATCCAAACAAACAAACAAACAAACAAAACTCCTCAAACCAACACCATCACTTAAAAAAACCAAACAAAAATACTGCCCTCCTCTCCATGGTGCTATCTTATATGGCGCCTAATTTTATTTCTGTCTGATTGGTAAAGCATTCTCCTTTAGCGATAGAGCCTGGTCTTGGTAGCAATCTGGCACCCTCAGTCCTACTGTAGGCTGCAGTAAGTATTTATGATTCTTTAAGCCGGGCTGCAATGTAGCAGATGATTCCATAAGAGCTACTATTTTTGTCTGCTTACTTCCAGCTGTTTCTATAAGCATTCAGGGTCTTTGTCGCAAAAGTCTAATATTGTAACACTGGCAGCAAGAAGAAGCAATCAATACCATGCACATATCAGGCAAGTGTGCTCATGGATACCAGCAGTCCACTGAAAACTATGAATCTTCAATGATTTTTTATAATGGTGCAGACCTTGAGTCGCACTGGTGTACCTATAAGTATGCAGTGCAGCCTTTACACGTACAGTAAACCGATTAAAAGGAGCTTCACTACTGTAACTTCTAGTGTCTAGACAAATTCTATTTTTTTAATCGTGATTTGTACACTAAGATCTTTTAAAATCATCCCTTACTGCAGAAAACTAGACTAGCTGATGATAACAGTTACTTCTCAGACACCATACAAGTTTAAACAAGTCAATAAGCCAAAAAATAAGAAAAAGCAAGATGGTTCAGCTTCATTGTTTTGAGTTTCTAACTGTTAGGCTTTTAGTGACTACAAAACCAGCTTCTTGTTTAGAAGTAACAGTAAATGAAAACAGATTTTTCAGCACATGCCACAGATCCTCCTTGCAATTTTGCCCGATTTAAATGACAGTTCAATGCAGTGTCATTTAAAAGTAACAGGAAAATGCAGGACACTGTAACCACTGCACTACATCCGACTATGACATGGAATAGTATCTTCATGAAAATTTCCTCTTGCTAAATGTTCTCAGTACCAATGACATCCTTCTTCATTTATAAGTTAGTTTACAGACTAGTAATCACGTATCAGTCCAGCCTGTGAGTAACAATAACACAGGTTTGGAGGCAAATTCTCTCCTACTAATTAGCATAGCTCAACTCTTAATTAATGAAGCTAGAATAATTTATATCAACAAAATATGGCCCTAGATCTTTATCTCTTAGGTATTAATTTCACTTTAAAAGTGTACTTTGTAATTAGACAAACATCTGACAGTTTAATGTGGACACGGTCTTGGTTATTAACCTTTCTATCAAACGCTATGACAACGCGGTTTGGCTTTGATTATTCAGCCATACCTTTCACTTTCAAAACATCAGAGCAATTAGCCTATCAAGTCAAGCACTCAACAGGTACCCTTTATTACTGTACTTCTGCCTGCCTGTCCAATTCTTAGGCTAAACGTACTGGTTTTTTATGACTGCTGGGTGCGATCTGTGAAGCAGTTGACTTCTAACATCAGTTTTTGCTACTTTGATTGATATGTTTTTGAAGAGACCTGGTGGGAAAAGAATTTGCACTGCCATCTTTAAAGAACTGTCTCTCTTTAAAAAACAAATAAATTACAACATATAGTATTTTCTATAAGGGTTCTTGGTACAATGAACCACATCTGAAAGAAAGAAAAGATGTTTCTAACCCCCCACCCACATTTTGGTATGTGTTTCACTTTTAAGTGCAACTTCTATTTAAACACTGCAGACAGAATTACATTCAGCAAATATTTTAAAGTATAGAATAAGAAAATTCCAACTGCAGCAGATTTCTGATATGATACTTCATTTCTCTGACACGCATCTGGCTGCATAAGATTCAATGCACTTACTAACGCTTAGCTGTTTATCCATACACCATTTTTAATGTGCTACCTGCAGGAGGTGAAATTCAGCTTGACCACTGTGCTCACTCAGTTGGCAGGAGCTGAAATATGGTGTCACTTGCTGCCCTTGGGAAGAAGCCGCCGTGGTGCAGACTCTGAAGGTCATAATGGGAACAGCTTAAAGATGCCAATGTGAAGACATTTTTCTCCATTTTGAACTGTAACATTTCAAACATGACTCTTTCCCAGAATTTATTAGGACACTTGGAACAACAGTGGAGCTCTAAATGTGTCACAGACCTTTTTTACACAGAAGCATGGTGTGATGGGCTGACCCTGGCCAGCATCTAAGCAGTGCTCTGCCAGTCACTCAAACTCAGATATGAGACTGGCAATGAATAAAAGCCACTGCAGCAAATCCAGAGATGAGGAAAAACGGAATTCTATTGCCAGCAAAGTCTTTTCTGTTTCTTCTTTGTACAAAGAAGCACAATAAACTGGTCAGTCCTAAGAACGTAGAATGGCTGCCTTATCCACTGAGAAACACAATGCCGTGTAAATTAAAATGAGAAGGTAGTGGGTATAATTCAGACTTTACTTTTGTTTGAACATATGCTGTTAGGCCAGCTGCACTCTGTAGATCCTAGGAGGCGATCATATGAATCCCCAGTGACAGAGTTTGAACTCTTCAACATCACCTGACCACGCCACAACCATGATGTACAGCTTCTCACTTCAAACCACCTTGGTATCTCAGGACTGTAAGGATGTAAATACAACAGCACTCTGAAAAAATGCTGTAATCTACAGCAAACTATAATAAAATACAGAACTAGAGACACAGGAATAAATAAGATATCCTAGGAGGAGTCAAGGAGGCTGACGCACAATCCCACCTGGATTGACAGCATTTATTTGACTTTTCAAAAGACTTTTGACTACCTCTGACAAAAGGACTTCAGTGAAACTAAGCAACAGTGGGAAGATAATGGATAGATAATTGTTAAAAGGTAGGAAATGAATGGTCAGTTCTCACAATGGAGGGTGGTCACCAGTGGAGTGACTTATTCATAAGCTGTCAGGAACAGGAGATGAACAATGAAATGACAATTTGCTGAAGATAGTAAGTTATTATTCAGAGTAATAAGACAAGTGATAACAGGGAACTACTGCAGAAAGACTTCAAATTTAACGCAGATAAATGTAAAGTGATATATTTGAGAATAAAAAAATCCTGATTTTGCTTACAATATGTTGAAGTTGGAACTGACCACTAAAACCTTGGGATTATAGCAGATATCCATGGAAAGATGGCAAAGCGCTCAACAGCAGCCAAATAAGCAAAATGGGCTGTAAGGCATATATGGCAAGCTACATAAACTCTAACAGAGAACAGCACTGTACCACTGCACCATCATCCTTATTACGGTAGGCAACTCCGATCCCCTTGTCTCAAAATAACATAGCATAAGTTGAAAAGATTCAGAGGAAGGACACATACTTCCGCATCAGGAAAAGTTTAATAAGCCAGAACCCATTGGTTTGAAAGAGTGACATATAACAGGTGGAGAAGAATTCAACAGAAATTAATGAAGAAGTTATGGTCACAGAGAAGGTGGGCAGGAATCAACTTTTTGCTTCCGTTGGAAAAATGGGTGTTACCAGGTGGCAGCAAACAAGGCAAGATTGAAACAAAAAAGGGACGTCTCTCCCAAAAATAAGCTGTGGCTGACAAAAAGTGCACATGGGCTCAAAGACAGTGAAGTCCATGGAAGAGAATTCTATTAAGAGTTATTAAAAACAAAGAAATCACATCTGCTACAGGAAGACTGGGAGCCAGAAAGAGGTTTGGAGAGCAAAGTAGTAAGTAGGATAAGTGAACCTGAAATGGCACCAGCCTCATGAATCCAGAATCCTGGATTTGACCCTGAGAACTGCTCTGGGCCTCTTGCTCTTATGTACAAATGAAACACCAAGGACTCACTCAGCTTCCCAGAGTGAACAGGCAAACTGAATTGTACAAATGGTAGTACAGTCACGCTGTTCCTTGCACATGAACTATCTGTTCCAGAATTACGTCAGTTGCCTCTGTCTTACAGAGTGTTGTTAGAATTTTTGCACAGACCCAAAAGCAACTGAACAAATTAATGCTGTTAATGCAAGCACCACTCTGCATGTCAGCCCCCAGATAAATGCCTACATGGCTGGTGGAGCACACTTTAGAAGTACTACTGGTATAATCTCTCTTTCCTCGGCAATCCACTCTAGTCACTGTGAAACTCAAAAATATTCAGTCAGATGCTTCAGTGTTGCAAAGCAGTCTCTCCCGTTTTTCATCCTATACAGCTTGGTATCTTATTCAGAACAAAACCACTGATCAGACATAAATGATTTTCAATTAACCTCATTCTACCTATTTTTTTTATTAGATTATTTTCATTAAATGCTTACAAATTGGCCTGTTTTGATGTTCTTAATTGCTTTCCTACCTATACATTAATCGTTCAAACAGTTTCTAAAGTACTGAAATTCAGGTTATTTGTTCATCATTTCTATGTCTACTTTTCTCCTCCCCTTAAAAGATTAAGTCTGTATTTATCTCATTTAATCCTGTGGGAAAATCTGTCTTGCATGAGTTACACTAGCAAAAATAATTCCACGACAAGAAAAATATTTCCTTTTTTATTTTTCATTGGCTATATTATCAGGAAAAAACATGGCATTACACCTGCATTTTTAACAGGTATTGCAAAGAAGCAGGCAAAATGCTTTACAGTTCAGAATAAATATTAAAAATACACTTATTTCTGTAAAAGACAGTAATTTACTGTCTTTAAAAATATTATTCTCACTGTGTTTATCAGCATTTCTCACATTGATGACATCATTTTGTAAAATCCTTTGAATATTACTTCTGTAATATAATTTTAAATCTTTAATATTTGTACAGAGAAAAAGCTTTGCTCTCCTTCAGCAAAAACGTTAACATTTACAACAGCTAGGGAAAAGGATTTTCTTTCTTACCTTGAAACTTGAGAAAAGGAATTTAGCCAACTCCATATAGTATGTGAAATTCCTCACCATCCTCTGATGCATTTGACCTTGTTTTAGCATTAGAAAAACTAGCACTAACAAATGAAAACAAAAGCTCTTGGTTTTGACAGTTTTTTCCCCTTGGCTTATTCCCAAAGTAGCTCATGATTTTCAGGGATACACGTGAGCCTCTTCTCTGTACTCTCAGAAATATTTGGGATGACTGATTTGATTATGGTCAAAGTACAACTTCAGAACCTAATATGGGGCCAAAATGCATTCCTGACCTGCTGCCAGATTTTACCCTAAATTTTTCAATGCTATCATGCTAGCTTGTCCCAGCTACAGAAGATATGCTTGTCTCTAGACTAATATGAAAGGATCAGATCATCACATAAAATTAACTGTGAAAAATAAGTATGACATTTCCCATCAGAGAGGTGTGTTTAATAAAACTTCTAAATGAAAAAATTTGGTAATTTAAGTAATTTTTTTGGAATCAGAAGAAAAAAACATGAAAAAGAATTTGGGCTATATCTTTTTGAAGTTTACTTGTTAAATATCTTTCTTAAAGAACTAGTTTGCTCATCCGTTCTTCCCTCTGTCAAGCAATTATGAACCCACAAAGTCCTGAGAGTGTGTACTCTCTGGAGTCATCACCTGATCCATTTTAATCAATCACTTACAATATAGATAGTCTTCAGCATGCACCTAAGAGGTCTGAAAGAACTGAGCTGCGTCACTCCATAGAAGCAAAAAAAAACAGTAATAATAAAAAAAAATTGAAGTCTGCTATATACATTAAAGTTTTCTCAGTCTTGGGATTACAGTGAATTTTAACTTTTGCCCATACATTCTCTCTTTTCTGTCATAAAAGAAGAAATAATGTTTTAATTACTAAATTATAGATGCCTGTCTTGCTGATATTATTTGGGTCTCCTTTTTTGCTCACATGTACAAACAAAACACCAAAGAGTCAGACAGCCTTCCAGACAGAAGAAGCAATCTGAGCATCCAGTGAATAGCCACATAGACCCATCGGCCGTATATTTGAAGGATCTCCTAAAGTTTTAGGCACACAAATTCAGCTTGCACAGTTAAAAGCCCAACTATCAAATTTCTTCCACAAGACAAGACAGTAAAAAGATGAACCAGTGACGATCTATAGATTTGAATGAGTGTCTATGCAAACATGGAAGCTGCATCTTAAAAAAAAAGAGAAAAGCAAAGCTTGCTTATTACACACACGTTACCTCAGAACAGCATACGTATGAGGACAAGCTGGTTTAAATCTTGGGGCAGGATCTCATGAGACTTTTTCTCTGTCAGACTAGCATTCAATCTGGGCTAGATGACAATTCGTATGTTACTTTGTAGTTGTGCAAACCTAAAAATACATTTGCATTCTGGGTCCTGTTTTGACATATGATAGTATTCTTTATGTTCTAATGCTCACTTTTCAAGATGCTATGCTGATCTTTAAATTGACACTGTTGTCACTAAATCAAAACAATAAGTTTTGGATCAGTTATTAGAATGCATTGCATATTCCTCTCTCAAACCACCACACGTACATAAGCTCACTAACTCAGTGTGCATGTGCCTTTGAATTTGAAAATTTTAACATTATTATTAATACGCTTCTTCTCAGGTCTTGTAAATCAAAATATTGGAAAGTAATGCAGTTATTTTGCTTTGTTTTTAGAATTAAGTGAAAAAGATAATAACCAAGATCAGATCATAAACAACACAAACAGTTGTATTTAGCAGATTTACCAGTTTGAAAATCCTATGAATAAAGATTAAGTTCAGAAAAAAGTACATGACTTGCCATGAGCAATCCTATCAACCTAGAGGAACAAACAAATGGGATCATGATTGCTTAAGTAAGATGATTCACCCTAACCTATAAAGCAATCTCTGTCAAATCCGGGTGTCAAGTGCCTTCGTGCATCTTCCTTACAGTCTTGAAAACATATTATCAATGCAGAGCCTTGAGAAGAAAGGATAGTAAATCAGCTTTGGTTGTTGACTAATCAGATAAGTACAATTAATTACAACACCAGTCAGTTCATTAGATTATTAGGTTCATCTCTTTCTGATCAGCTACTTAGAAATTATTGTACAAAGGATAAAAAGAAGTCACCAAGCAGAACAGTCATTAGAATGCTAGAAAGTATGAAACATTTTGGATTGAAACAAATAAAATTGCAGCATAGCATAGAAAAGTAGAAGTTAAATGTTTTCCATCTGTGAGTATAGTGATCTCTCAGTGAACTGACCGCTATGACTCAATTGACTGATATTTTTCAAGCTGGAGTATTTCTCCAAACCTGAGAGGGATCTTTCTGCTCTATGAAACTGCAAATTTTTATAAATGTTATTCTATATAAGCTCCTTGTCAAGACTAGTTACTAGTCATTAATTCTACCTTTTATCTTACTATCATTACTATCATTATCCACTCTCTTTATATTACCAGCATTTCCTTACAATACTCTGTTAGGCATTTTGAAATGCATTTCTTATTTGCTCGTATTATTTCTATCTAGTCATATAATTCATTTCTATTATACTTTTCTTGTGAAATTGCATTTTATTATTTCCAGAACAATCTCTCCCCTCAATTTCCCTATTCTTATGCTTTAACTCCATTATAAACATCAAGGTATCTATGCTATTTTCTCCTAATAACATCTCACAGTGTTATGATTTTTTTACCCTAAATATCTGTAAAAAAAGTCATTAAAATAAATTGCCTAATTGTAAAATAATAGAATGTGATGCATAGTAAGTCATAATTCTTATATCTGGGCTAAACTTGCCTTCATCATAAGAAATAGGTAAGTATGTTCACGTCCTATTTTCATGACATTTAACCTGAAATTGCCAGAGTGTGCATCCTACCTCAGATTATGTCACTTCATCATATCTCCAAACGGCTTTATGTGCATACTGAGAGATGATGAAAGAACTGACCCTCTAGCGTGCCCTTCAGCCTAATGAGTCATTGTGCATCATTGCTGCTCGAAATAACCTGTAAAAAAAGAAGGGAATCACTCTACACAACCCTACTTACCCGCCCTAGTCCATGCCATATAAAACAATGAACAAACATTCTTTACTACTAGCACTGTTGTCAGTGCTCTCTGCCCCTTTGGCTTACACCCTAGGGATGATGCCTGACAACTCAGCTCTTCTGCCAAAATGAACCTGTTATAAAACTCTACACTGCTCTGTCTTGGTGCTCAACTTTGTTGTATGTCAAAGAAATCACTTGGGAAGAGGACTGGGGGGTTGGTACCAGATATTTTATTTTTCCCTTTTCATTTTATCACACACCCTTTGAGTCGATTCACCAGCCCCTGTTAAACTAAACACCAACTTCAAACTCCCCATCAATGCTTCAAGATGCTCATGAAAGTCTTGCTTGAACAGCAGGCTCTCTTCCTCCACTTCATCCTTCCCTTTGCCACGAAATGTATTATGCTTGCCTTCAAATATTTTACTCTCCTTTCTGCAAATGTATTAATTTAGCACATACTCATTTAGGATCTTATATATATATATCGGCTGTGTCCTGATTATTCCTATATATAAATTGAACCAAAACGTCTGAATGGAGTCAAAAAAAGGATCAAAAAATAAAAAAAAGAACAAAACAGTGGACTTTTGTCCACTGGAGCTGTGTGCAACCTTACAGAGAAAAAGGCTTCTGCAGAATCATTTTCTTTTCTTTGTGATCACTTTTGTGTTTTCTATTTCCATCAAGCATCACCTGATGCAGGGGCTTTACTGTGCATTCTCTGGGCCAAAGAGCACAGTTTATTTTCTAAAATCCCATGATTAAATAACAAAAATAATTGGAGGAGCAGAGGAGGGGAATAAATGAACAAGGAGACAAAAACTGAGAGCTGTTTTCAAGTAAAAAGTTATTGATGCTGTGGCAACGTCTGGCCAAAGTCTCTCTATATTCATTCCTACAGTAAGGGGTTTCGATAGCCATGGTTATTCTTCAGCTGACAGGTATGTGTGCACTGAGTGACAGACACTCAGCACCATCGGACTTGCTCCCGTGTGCCCTGCTCTTACAACACAGCCTGTGCATGAATCTCATCTCTGGTACAATGCTTTGACGGTGGCTGTGTTATGCCTGCGAAGAGTTTAATCACTTGTATGCTTTGTGTGCCAGTCAGACACCAAATTAGCAAACAGATAATTGCAGCTTATAGAGGTGTCTGTTCTTTTATGAATAAACACTCATTCTAATTTTGAAATTATTATTTTAACATTCTCAGTTAATTGTCAGTTACTCAACAACACAGCTTCCTCCTGTATAGAGCAAACACAATTCCCCGAATGACAGTAAAATTTCCTACATTAGGTACAAGAGAGTACAAATTATTTAACATAACTTTATCAAGCTCGGAGATTATCTGATTTACATTGCCAAAGCTTTATGAAATAAATATGCTAATCCCAAATACTGCTGGATTTTTTTCTTTTTTCTTCTGTTTTGTTTTCCTTACTGAGCAGGTGGCTGTGGTAAAACGACACTCCATCAAGTCGATAGCTGCGCACGTCAGGCACCGCAATGATCCAGTTCCCTGTGCTTGAGTCATCTCTGTGCCAGACCAGGAGGCATGCAGAAGGCCCGTGTGATCGCAAACAACAAACTACCTGTCTGCTCTGAGTGAGGTGATGCATGTACCGACACTGCACCCAGAAAGGAGGAATTATTAGTTATGACCAAAGTCACTCATACCACTTCTATATTTCTTAATTTACCTCATTTTTTACACACGCACCTACTTCCTCACCAGCTTCACACACCTGTGCCCATGGCCAAGGATGCCATTTCAGCTCAGCCGCAGCCCTCAGCCCCTGTCCCAGAGATGCTGCAGCAGCACTGGTCTCCAGTGCTGGTTTCTGGCTTCTCATTTGGATTTCGTGCCTCAGCTTAGGAGCTGGCTTGATCCTTTGCTTCTCATGATGCTTCCTGGACTGCTGAGAGTACCCATTGTTGCCTTTGAGTGGCTCAGGGTGCCTGTGAGGACACTGTGCCTGGGGCAATGCCCTCAGCTTCCAGTCCACTGACACCCAGGGAGCAGCCCTGCTCCTGCTGCTCCCTGATACAGTTTATTAGGCAGCCAACCCTCTCAAATCTGTTATTCTGGTCTCAAGACTCCTTCTGTTTACAGACTGAGTAGTGCTTTTGGTTAAAGGTCTAGTGCTCTGAATGCCCTATGACCTGGACTACTTAACTGGACTAGCCTGAAATTTATTGGTCTCTTTAAGTGTAAAGTATACAGGCTAAATTCGAGGTCCCTCAAATCTCAGCTCCCCACAAAACCAACATTCTAACAATATTATGTTTAGTATCAGCTGCTGTTAAAACTCTATGCATGCACACACTGGAGGCTCAGACCAGTCCCGCATTCTCCTCTTCACCCTGTGGATATGGTTCTGCAGGATGCTCTGCTGCTGAGGCCTGCACCCTCCCCTGCCACCCGGGGTACCAGAATTGGAGGTCCTCAGCCAAGGCTCAACCTCTCTTCCTCCCCACACTGTGATCAGGATCAGATAACGACACAGGCTTTGCTGGGAACAGACAATGATATGGGCATTGCTGACTCAGCACCTCTCCCTGCACCCTCAGATGTCACCAACATGTTAAGTGGCCCTCTGAACACAGTTCTGAGAATAGACCCCTTAGATGCATGAAACCACACCACTGCTTATGGCAGCCATGTCCAACCCATAGCTCACAGGTCGCATACAGCCTGGGACAGCTAGTAATGCAGTTCACCCCCTGCTGCCCCATCATCATGGCTGCACTGCCAATGTAATTTATGTTCCCTGCTGGCGTATGAATAGTAGTAGACTGACAATAGTAGTACTCCTTTTGGTGAGACAGTAACAGGAACTGTTCCTTGGCCACTAAAATCACTACAAACAAACAAACAAAAGAGCGGAGCAAACTACTGACTAGCATCTGCTGGAAACCACTCTCTTTCTGCAGCTTTTGGGTACGAACAAATATTTATTATTGATAATACATAAATAATACAAAATCATGCATACTTTACTGTGCACATGAGCTTCACAAAATAAACAGAACAAGGACAGACCTCCAACAGAGAGGAATAAGTGTGAAATGAATGATTAAGCAGGAAAGGAATGAATAAGCTTAGATTCCTTCCAAAAGTCAATTCCAAAAACCACTGCATGTCTACACCAAGGTTAGCTCCAGCTATCCAAATGTCATTGCACACATGATAAATCTCCTTATTAAAAAAATTTTTTTTTTTTGAAACCAAGAAGAAAACTAGTGAGTAGTTTCACTGTTACTCTCACAATACACTCCTGCACTGGATTTAACAATGGGAGTTGGTTAGCTTAGTTTTCAGGGAGCAAGGGAAGTTAAATACTTTCAGTTTGTGGCAGCTACTTTTAAGTTTTTTAATAGAGGAAGACCAGTACGTTACAGTTCTCAAAGTAATAAAGTTATTAAATATTTGTTTTTACTTACTGCATCTGATAATAAAAGATCTGGTTTGCAATAACATCTTCCAAACTCTCTGTGCACTAACTGGTAAATAATTTGACATGTTTACTTTTTGCTGAAGTGAGATCAATTAAAGTTCTCACAAACTTGGAGGAGAGGAAACAATAACGATCTCTACATGGCTTTCACTTTTAGAACTCTAAATCTTTTGAGATTCAAGTATAAAGATCATCTATAATAACGATCTACCCAAACCCATGAAAAATGGCTGACTACATAACACATCCAGTAGCAATAAAACATAATGATAAGGATTGTGCTATGAAAAACTAACCTTTGTTTACATGAATTACCCCCCATTTAGTAATTATACTGTGTGCCTGCAATAAGGTCAAGTAAAACGTAACCCTGGCAATATTGCATGCATTATATAGTCTAGACAGAACTATGATGGAGAATTACGGAGGATAATAAATCAGCTAATGCTCTGCATGTGTATCATGATAGGTGGAGCCACAGCTCTAGAATAACAAGTTTCTGCTAATTAAGTCACTTTCCGCTTTCTTAAAAGAATTGCTGACAACTGCTGTTATTCCATCCAAAGTCAGTACCAAGAAATGAAAGTATAACACTATATAAACACATACAAGATGTTCCAGATGCACACACATCTTTTTGGGTTATTAGCACGTAATGATGATGTACTTAGATGACCTTGAGCAACCTGACCTAGTGGAAGATGTTCCTGCCCATGGCAGGGGTGTTGGAACCGAATGATCTTTAAGGTCCCTTAAAATCCAAACCATTCTGTGACTCTGGGATTCTATTTTCACTCAGTGCAACAATAATATCAAGGCCTTTAAAATATCTGATGGTTTGAAGGAGCAAATGGTAAAATAAACTGATTATTTAGAAAAGGTCGTCTGTGTGCACGTAAACGTGACACATAGGATGTAGGATGCCTCTACGCAGTCAGCACTTAATTCAAAAGTGCTTAGTCAAGCAACCAACCTAAAACAAGGCATAAGTTGCTTTCATAATCAGAGGATAGTGATTAATCCCCTGAAGTCCTCCTAGATGGAGATGTTGCCTACTTAACCTTGGGTATCTCAGTTTTCTTATTTAAAACTAAAATCAGAAAAAAAACTACTATCCAATAAAACCCCGCCATTCTGTGGAATCTGAGGTTCTTTCAGCACCTGAATACTCTTTTAGTCCACTTCTTCTACAACCTAAGTTATCTCCCTAAAAAAAATCACCAGTCCTATGAAAATTAGAGATGAAACAAAATAATAATAAAAAAGCAAATACCTCAAACCTTTAAAAACAAATAAAAAATCCCACGTTGTTCCTGTAAATCTAGTGTAAAATTTCAGTTCAAAAAGGTATCGTTATATGAATTCCCCTTTCCCCCATTTCAGCATGGGCCATCCCAGTGGCAGCCATGCTCCAACTTCTTTTGCTCACAGATCCTGTAACTTCGTGTGGATTAGTTACTGAGCTTGTTAACTTCTGCAGCCCAGTGACACAGAAGGGTGACATGACTGTGCCAAGGAGTGGGATAAGAAGGACTACGTTGTTTTTGTACCAGGTGATGTCTAGCAAGGAAGATACCACCTTTATTACATCACTGTCCTTAGGGTGAAGTTAATAAAGCTCTGTTTTTCTTCTCAAATTGGTCCCAGGATCTGATTGTTCTCCTGTGCATAGCCAACATTCATACAACCTCATAAATGCTTGTTTCTGCTTGGTCCTGCTGCAGGTGAATATGAACAGAATCATTAGTCTTTGCTGAGCTCTCTTCATCACAGAAGCTATAAAAAGAATGCCTTTCCCTCACCCCCTCTGAATCCATATTTAGTTTGTTATTTAAATATGAGATCTTCCTTGTTTTTGTGGGGTTACAAAACAAATACTTCTGAGGTCACAAGTTGTACCCAGGGCCAGGCAGACTTAGGTCTAACCACTGACTGCAAATATTCACTTGAGCAGCCTGGAATGCACCCAGGCTACGAGCACAAGCAGCTATATTACATGAGTAACTACCAAAAATGCATTCAACATTGCGTATTTTCTGACATTTGTATGGAGTTCACGACACTCCTTCAAGACAGTGTGAGGTCTGGCAAACAAGGACAGTAGGTATCAATCAAAATTAATCATGCTGACAGATCCACTGAATAATAAGTTCAATACAAATTAATTATATAAAATGAACCCAAGGAACTCAATGAGTATTTCAATGTTTTCTTTTTTTTCCCAATATATTATGTATTTTTACTTTGTTAGTGGATTCTGAAGAAGATCTTACGCTTGTGTATGCCCAGCACTCACGCTATGCCCTTTCATGACTATCTCTGGAAACACTTTTCAATTATTACACTTTTGCGCATAGTAAACCAGATATAAAGATAGATGACTGACAGAAGGGGAAGAGGAGGAGGCATTTCACAACACTACTGTCCTTCAAGAGAAAACGCTGAAGCTGTAACCAACTAACTATAATAAATGACTACCTGACAAAAAGAAATGAGCTGTGAAAGTAAAAAACCTACCCTAGGATGAACGCTTCAGAACTACTTTGTCACAGTAATCCTCTGTAGGTAGCATGGAATCCTAGCTAAAATACTATCCAGCAGATGTTAAATGGTTTTATATAGTACATGTAGATGCAGTTAAATTACAGGACAATTATTATCTAAAAAAGAAAAAAAAAGTTTGCATTGTTTGAAATTTTCTCAGCAGTAACATGGAACTTGAAAACACAATATGAAACTGACTTATGAAATGCAGTTGGAATAAAACTTTAAACCCTTAAATCTCTAATACCTTTGTTTAACTTCTTTTTAAAGAGAGCTCTTCCACTTTGTATGCCGCATTAGACAGAATTTTCTCACAAACTTTGCCGACAGAAACAGGATAAAGCTCTTGTCCCATTCTGTTACTGCAGTGGAACTAAGACTTTTTCTAAGGCAAGCAGTGTCTGCAAGGATATGTGCTTATCAGAGAGCTGGAGCTGCAATCAGCATCACCATACATCTTGCTTTAACTGTGAATCTTCTTACTCCACATGCCCAGGAGTTAGTATTTAGCATGGCCAGAGAAACATTCATATTTGATACAATTCATGAAACTGAATTAGTGACAAGCATCACATGCTTTATACTTTGGTCTTTATGAAAGAATCGATTTAGCTCAAATTAACTTTGCTAATTCTCTCAGAAAGCTGGAAATCCATTTGATTTCAATCAAGTAATGGACTTCATCTTTATTTGTCAAAGTGTTCTTATTAGGTCATCCTTTCTGCTCAAGGAAAAATCTTACCATGTGCTAGAACTCCTACGTGAAGATGTGTAGCAACAATAAGAATACAAGCCTACTGTTCACCAGGCAAAGTTTCACAAAAGATGACATCCAGAAATAATCTGCTGCTTTTTAGTCCTCAGCTCAGACATCATGAGAGGACTGTATGCTAAGCAGGCTAAGCAGTCTGCAGTCTATTTCATCACACCCCCAAAAGCTCTATTTTTATTTATTATTTACTTTTTACTTACTTCATCAGGAGACTTAGTGGGTAAATATTTCCAAAACATATTAACAGCAACGAAGTTTTTAAGTGTGGTTAGTGCGGACCGCAAGTCGTAGAGCTTCAGTACTAAGGATATTACTGTGGAGTATTTCTCATGAGCTCTCAGTAGCTCACCAGCTTGCAGAAATTCGGAATGCTATCAAAGCCTTCTTGCAGCAAAAGACTTGAGCACTGGCTCTACTTGAGCTGCTGGCATTAATTACTGTGGTGCTTGAAGTGAAGCAGTTCACATGCTCAATACATTCTGAACCAGTGTGATAAAATGTTTACTCTGTGATGCTGGCTCACTTATCCAGAAGGATGAAGAAAGATCAGCACACTTCAAACAGATATCTCTACTGAAAATCCTCAGACCAACCAAAGAGATCAGATGATCTTCTCACTCCTAAGGGAAGTTTCTTCAGATTTGAAGCAGTCTATCATAACATAATGAGGGAAAGCTGCAGAATTATGCTGTGCCTTTCCTTCACTATGCAGAGCCATGTGTTTTCACATCTCCTAGTACTGCAAACAGTTGTAAGAGGAGAAAAAACAGTTAATATAGAAATCTAGTAATTAGGGTCGAAGAACCCTGGCACTCTTTAGAGTTGCAGAATATATTTGAGTATTTGTAGTGGAATTGAGTGGGCACATAAACTCTGAGTGCTTGTGTTTCTTCATTTCCTTGGGTAAACGAAACTCCATCCTCTATCATCAGCCACCATGCTAGATCCCTCACAGTCAGTTGGACTTGGAGTCTGCTCAAATTCAGCCAGCAGGCCATCAAGATGCGCATCATATTTTATTACGGGTTCCTGAATGCTGCCAAGCCTAACTCATTATTACACAAATGAAAACAGTTCTGAAATGGAAACAAACAAACAAACCAACACATAATCTAAATCCTTTCACGAAACAAACAATTTCACTTTCTTCAGAACATTCACATCCGCATTGGTTAAACCTGTGACAGAATGAAACGTAAATTAACACCACGCAAATGTAAGCAGACGTAATTTTCACATTAGGCATTAGTGAACAGCAGGCATTCCACCTGAAGAGAATAAAAACCACCAAAGGAAGGGAAAATAGTCATTCAAAACATACTGGAGATATTCAACACATTCCTAATCAGCGGCTACAGTACACTGTAAGCCATTTGCCACAAGAGGCAGCAGTTGATAGTTTTGTCATCATGAACTTCAGAATATCCTAAGATGAAAGCAAAGGTACTGGCACATTCATTTGAGATGTGTGTGTATAATTTTCAGCAATGGCACATTAGTAAATTCCGAGAAGAATACATTCCTGCCACAGGATCATGTAAATACTTTTAATTGTATGGCACCTAGCGTAGTTTTTTTTTTCCTAAAATCAACTAAAATACACAAATATTCAAGAAAATAAAAGATCTTAGTTGAAGAACATGAACTAAACTTTGTTTACATCCTAAATTATCAAACTTTGACACATAGATCCAATTTTTTTAAATTTGTATCCAAACATAGAGTCCCACTGAAATGTACATGAGTTTCATTGTTTGCCCAGGGATCGCTTAAATCATATTTAGAAGATGGAGATTCACCATCACTTCTTTGCTGTCTTGGTCCAGAATCAATACATTAGGAATTCTTTCTGCACTGGAAGGCAGATATAGGCAGAGTAATCCTGTTTGTCTTACCACATAAAAAGGTAGAGGAAGAAGGCACCCTGCTGAAGGCTGTTACATTTTTTCTAAGTGTAGGAGAGCAAAAAGTGTCTCAAAAAAAGTATGACGTACCATTTTTTAGACCAAAGGAGAATACAAAAGGTACTCCCTTACAACAGTTTAAAAATAAGATTTCTTGTTGAGACTTGAGGTATCTTGTTGAGATAAAACTTGAGCCCAAAATAAACTTCGAGAGCTATGTGGAAGTTGTAACATCATTTCAGAGGCTGAAGCAAAGCTTTTACCAGAAATGCTGAAAAAGCATTGAACTTGGGTACGATTTGAATATCAGTGCTATAATTAATACAGTATGACCTTGTATAAACCTTATAAATTTGCTCATGAATATGCAAAATGGGAGTAACTGAAGTCTTATGAAAAAGTGGGGTGCTTAAGGATCTGACACAGCTACACATTTCATTCTATTTGCAATTTTCCCTCGAGTATCTTCTGAATAAAAATATTATAGCAGTAATCAGAGGACACTGATCAATTCAAACTAAAATCTCCTTCTACCTCAAATTATAACATTAGGATTTTATTTCGGCTACATTTCTGAATCATCACAGCTTTCAGTAAGGCACAGTCTCTCTCACGTCCTGCATAAATTTGCCTCCTAAACTTTAAGTGTAAGTGGGATTCCATCACTGTGGCCTCTCATGATTGCTTTGTGACTTTTTCCTAGGCTGGATCCTTCAGCTTCTTGAAAAGGTGAAACATCTTCCACGTTAAATTGACCCTTCATTCATTTCCTGTGACTTATCCAGTTTTGGTTTGTACTTGGAAGATCAGAAATATAGCAGTGAACAGTTACACGAGTTAGTGAAATTTTTAGGCCTTTTAAAAAATATATTTTGCATATCTCACGTCCATGAAAGCAGCTTGTCTGCAAGTTTTGAACTGAGGTGCCTGAAATTAAGACACTTAAATTCATAGTTTAATATCAACATCATCAAAACTGCAAATGATTTTCAGAGCTGATGAGTCAGTGATTGTCTAGAAATACTCAAAGCCTCTAGAAAGCAGACTTTTTTTTGAGAGCCTACTCACTCATTAAAATGCTTCCTGTTAGGTAAGAGTAACTTAGAATTTGTTCCTTTCTATCTTCTTTTAAAGGCACGAAACAATTTCAGCTCATTTTCCCTGCAGTGAACTATGTTGCAGTATGATACTCACTGAAGCATTACCAAGCTTATTAAAAATAGCTACTCAAAATTCATTGTATACAAGAAATACAGAACTCTGGTCTACTATATTTAAAAGTAAGCAGTACAGTTACTATTTTGACTTCTACTTTAGGATATAAATATGCCATTCAAGAAAGAAAGACAAGATGCACAAGTTGTGATCAGGGTACTTTCATTTATATTAAATGTATTTATTGAATTGGAAATTATCTGGTAGTCATTCATATGATACATATCAGGAGTCATTCTTTGTCTCTTCGAAATCATGGAAGTTGACATGAGTCCCTTAGTTCCGCTATGGCTTGTTAACAGTCCATTCCTAGGATCCAGGAGCATAAGTGATACAAGTTCAATAAGAATTTAGGTTTTACTGAAAAGGGATTGAACTGCACTGAACCAGACTTTAGAGACTCCAAAGTTTTTCCTTGGCTTCTTGGCAAGGCTTTTGTTGGCACTTCCAAGTCCAGGTCCTAAAGAAACTCCCAAGCCAAAAAGAAATGTCAGGAGAGTGTGTGTTTGCTTAACAACAGATGAACCAATATAACCCTGCAGTTCAGGAGCTCTCTTACTAGATTCAGCATCCTAACAGTGGCCAAATGAGGTTTAACACAAGGTGTGCAGTTCAACAGACTGCGTAAAATACATGTTTCTCCACAAAACATTTATAGAACGTAGCTAATCAGCATAAAAACTACTGATCTGATGATGTTGCAAGTTAACTACACTAGCTTTGTATCAAAAAGACAAGAACACTGGTGCTCTCTCTCGAGGCTAAGAGATGACTCAGAAAATCTAGGAGGAGGAAAAATCGAGGGTGTGAATTTGCAAAGCTCCCGCTCTACAGCTGTGTAACCCTGCCTTGGCATACTTCCAGGTAACCATCCCTCCTCCATGTCTCTTCTCGGGAACTGCCCATAGTAAAAGCCCCACCCTTGAGTAGGCTGCAAGTGACAATACACAGTTAATAGGAATTTTGACTATTGTAACCTAGCCCTGGATTTTGACAGGCTTCTCAACGGAGCATGGACTTTCTGTTATCTGATGCCAAGACTGCAAGGTCAGAGCTTGGGCTCTAGAAAAGGCAAGGGAGATGCTGAAATGGGTTGCTAAGTTCAACATCTCTTTATTTATGACAGCATATGATGATAGAAAAACTCTGCCTTCTGTTCATAGGAGGAGAATCAAAAAAAAACAGCAGCAAAGGCCCCAGTTCTACAACAAGAAGCCTGCTCTGTTTATATCCAACTGGAGATACACAGCCCTTGAAATTGTCCGTAAAGACAGAAACATGTTTTAGCTTCAGTCCTCTTATATATTTATACATAGGCATATACATACGTGCATCTATACATGTACCAGTTTAGTATCCTAAGAAATTTCATATATATACAGTTTTTTTTAGAAATGAAACACACGGTGAATAATAAAGTCCATATTACTTATTTTATGCTGCTCTCACATTTTCTTTTGTCAGCATGCAGCAGAATGTCATTTTCAAAAGAGATTGTAGAAGTTCCTAAGAATATGAATCAACAGTCTTTGAATTCTTAGAAGAGAACCTATTCTTAGAAGAAGGCCGTGGGATAAAGGCATTAGCTGCAAATGTTTGTGAAACAGATCACTCATCTGCAAAACAGTTAAAAAAATTTGCTTTCAGGCTTCACAGTTAACACAAATTGTTGTAAAAAGATAATTTGTTCTTTCCAAAAGTTAATCTGTCCAGCAAACACTACTGAGTCTGTTGCATTCAATCCATATTTTAAAAGCACTTTGCCCTTTCGCTTTTCTGTTCTGAGAACTTGCTATATATATTTTCATTTGAAAGAAATAATTCTTGGTATTTTGTGAAAGATTTGACTAGTATGAAAATATGAAGCAGCAAAATGTGAAAGGTATGGGTCTTTACAAAGAAAAACTACTTGAGTTACTCTCTCCTATACAATTTCAAAGCCACTACTGTGAAAGGAGATACGTATTTCAATATGTCATTGCTTTTCATAGTCACCCCTGTACCTTCAATGTATGATGAAAAATTAAACAGAACATGGAATAAAGAAGGCAGCATTATATAATCTTGAATCTTAAAAAACAGATTTAGAACCTTAAAGGAATACTTCCTTAAAATTCCTTCAAGTCCTCAGCTGACGTTCTATTTCTGCAAATTCATCTCAAATTCAAGGGAAAAAACCCCGTATCTCCAGGTTCCAAACTGTACATCAGGAAGAAGACTTCTGAAAATATGTTGCCTGAGATTTTTTTTGGATGGTCCTTGCACAGAGACCTAGTTTTGTGATAAGCAAGCTTGACGCTTCAGGTTAAAACAACACTGTGCAACATGTCTACTGTTGATTATTAAATTTCAGATGAGAGACACTCTAAGCCCTCCTATAAACAACTGGGACTCAAAATTCAGTTTTCACTAGACTTTCCTTGGAAAGTCTAAATGAATCAGAAGGTACAAAACAAAGATACAGTATTTCACGAATGCAAATAAACCAGTCACAGCTGGAATCTGAGAAGAAAAAAGAAGCCAAACTTTCACAGAGCTTAATGAGTAAGGTCGCAGTGTATCTCAGTGGAGTGGCAAGTAAATTGGATGATTACTCTAATACATGTCACACTGAGGCTTAGCAGTTTCTGCATTGTGAATATTAAGGAAAAAATTATAATTGGTAGGTATAAAACAGCATTTAGAGCTTTGAATTATCTAAACAACTCCAAATATTCAACTTAAGTGAAATTAATTAACACAACATTGTATTAAAGGTGTTTTATTTTTTCAAAGCGTGTCAGCATGCAATAGCACAGTTTGTAAATAACCTCTTTCAGAAAAGAAGAAAATAACAGGAAAAGAAGGTCTGATTTTGCTGCTGTCTTTTATATGATTTCATATGGATTTCAGTAGTTGTCCCACATTTTTAACAACGTATTAAGAACTTCCCTAAAAATGATAATGAATAAGCAGGTAAGAGTACTAAATCACAGTTAATAAGCAAATATGTAACTGTAAAAGCTAAAGAAAATCTCATCAAGAAACTGAGAAACATGAAAATCAGCAGAAAAATAATAATCATATCTACCAAAGATCTGACTATTCCTACATGATAGCCAATGCAAACTATTTATGAGCACTGCATATAGGAAGGATTATATGATAGTACCTCTCAGATAGTATTTAGAGCTTTTACAGTGGATGCACCAGAAAAACAAAGGCACTGAAGATTTAAGAAAAAAAAAGCCTCCTAGCATATCTGTTAGCATTAAACCTTATGTAACGCTGCCTGATGTCTTTAAAATCTGTCAACATTACCGATTTAGAAACATTTGTCAAATAGTTTGAAGATCACCTTCCTATGCTACTGAGCACTATTACTGAAAATCCTGTTGCAACTGCGACTAACCAACATTCCTTCAGAAATCAGCTGAAAAAAAAGGGGAAAAAGAAAGCACTAGAGGACAACCAGAGTCTCAGAACTAATTCTCCCCTGGAAGACAGCAAAGGAGGTCACCAGACAAGCACAGGAATGTCTCAGCCAGGAACCTCATTACATCTTCTTGCTTTACAGTATCTCCCCATACAGCGAGATCTTGAAATCTGAAGCTTGTATCTCGTTGTAAGGGAAAAGTGTGAAAGCTGTTTCAAGCTTATTGGGGGTGGCAAGTATTTAAGGAGTGTTAGTGAGCATACTAGCAGCTTAGAGTATGCACTGCTCTCATCGGCTCCAGTGAAACACTGAGCTTTCTAATCTTTTCCTTCTGACATTCATCGTTTTCCTCCAGCCTACAGCCCCATTATTTTAGATGAATACAACACAAAAAAAAACCCAGGCACCTCCTTACAGGTCAACCAATGCTTCTGTCCCTTGCACATTCTCAAATTTTACATTTTCTTCAGAGGGAGAGATTTTCAATAGTAACTGAGGAAAGACAAACAAGAAAATTCCTGGTAATGAAGGAAAAGTAAATTCAACCCTCTCCAAATGCTCTGGCTTTGCCAAAGAGCATCCGCACAGTCTAAGTGGGATCAAATTATCTAGAGATGGATGAAGGCCAAACAAATATCTGAAGCAGACAGAGAGGAGAGAAAGATGCATCTGGGAAATAAGGGTTTGAGATCAGAAAGATACTAAAAAGCCTTCTTATGGTTCAAGGGCCTGGGTTTAGAAGGAAAGAAGACCAACCAGCTTAGGACAAGCAGTTGAATTATTGCAGCTATTTGGGAAGGATTCCAGAGGTATAAAATGCACAATCTTTTGCAGGCAGATATGAGCTTATTTTGCACGAGCTGACCAGAAGCCATTCTGCTATGACAGCGTACCATCAAGCACTTGGCAGTAAGCCTTGCTGCAAAGCAGTGTGTACTGTATCAGATAACGTACCATTCTCATGTGGCCACAAGTCCTCAGGCTGACCCAGAGTGCAGGCTACAGTAAGCTCACATCGGTTTGCAAATGGGCGTGCACATACTCACAAAAAGAAAGAAAAAAAGAAAGGTTTCAAGACCAATGTGCAACGAATCCATCAACTACAAGGTGGGAACAACTGAGGTTTGTAGGATCGGGGACTGGAGAAGCATCTGGAAAAAGTTAACAGGAAGACAGAGTGGTGTGGAGAGACCAACACTGAATGTGCACGTTCAGAGAAGGGGCACTGCAAAGGCCCAAATTTATAATGGGCATTTTTTCAGAGGCAGCTACTTAACTGAGGCTAAACATCAGAAATGTGAAAGGTATCACATGGCATAAGTCCTTGTGGAATGACTTGTGTCACTTTAACAAAGTTTGCTAGGGATGTGAATGCAATTCAACAGAATTATACCACCAAACTCTTTTCAAAACATTTCCAAATCAATGCAACTCAAATACAATGACCTAGTTCCAACCACATGACCTGGCATAGCTCATACACGCACATACATACCTGTATTTAAGTCCAATACAAGTATATTTGAAATAATTTATTACCTTCTATATTTCACTGCGTACTGATTACATATAAACAATCAATAATTATGACTTTTTCCCTTAAATTTTCCATATTTCATTTCTGAAAGGAAGATAGTTCATTTGATGAAAGCACAAAGAGAAAAAGGAGCTTGCTAAACATAAGTAATAAAACACTGCTATTTTATTTGCCTCTTAATCAAATAATGTTTTCTGATTTACTTCTCTGTGATGGATTTCTGCTTTGGATGCAACATAGAACACAAGTTGTATCATTGATAAATACTATTTACCTAACAATTTTCCTGTGATGTACCTAAAAATATTAACTAATTAATCTTCCTAACAAGTCTCTGAGATAGATTTCAGAATTTCCACTATACAAGCAGAAAAAAAATCATCACTTGAAGAACTTGCCTAATAAGTTAAAACATATCTACACGCTGATATGGACTGGAATTCAGAGACTGCTATGATTCAGCCCTTTTGTAAGGCTTTGTCAGAACTGAAACTCTTACTCATCCTATATTCTCACTTCTATGGTGACGTTTAGGAACAGATATACCATGTCGCACATATTCATATGCATGCAACTTGGTGTTGCATATACATGTTTGGTATATAAACATTTTTTAAGGATTTATTTAGCTATGCCAGTTGCATAATGTTAAACTGGTTGGTTTCTTATTCCACTCTGGTTTTCATCTTCACAGAGCAGAAAAAATCTGTTTGCTATATTTATTATAATTTTATAAATGGCATTAGGAGCCTTTAAGGCATGTTACTTTTTGTAAGCATCTTCACTATTTTTTGTATTAATTTAATTGGGTGTAACAGTGAGAACTTACTGACTTCACTTAGACAGTCGGAGGAATGGGAAAAATCTACAGGAAAAAAAACATCCGTAATGCACAAGCTTTGATGAGAAAATTGGTCAAAGCCATTAAGAGAAGAAAAATGGCAAACTCCTAGGGATTGTTTCTGAATGGCCCAAAGCTTGTTTTCAAATTAATTTCAGACTTCAAGCACTGAAAGTCATCTTCTTTGTTGACAAAGAAATCATTTATTTTACAGATGCCTAAGAATGAGGAATAACAATTCAAGCAAGATGATTAAGGCAAGGCAAATGTTTTGCTGCACTCACCTTAGGCACCCAGTGGCATTGCGCAGCACCTGTGATGAATGAAGTTGTATTTTATGATCATCCTGGAGCGGAGAGTTTTCCCATCCAGAGTGAGGGATGATCACTGCATTGGTCAACACTGCGAGGGCATCCTGGATGATTGGCATTTTCAGTGCATCACAGGAGGATAGATTCCAGAGAACTCCTACAAAAAGCAAATGACTCATAATTAACACTTCTGGATAAAAAGATTGAATACTTCTAGTTTCAAAAAAATTAAATCATATCACGATTACTGCTAATGAAGATGTTTTTGTTATCAGCCAAAAAAAAAAAAAAAAAAAAAAAAAGAAAAGGGACTACATCATACATGGGGCTGAAGAATACCTGTACACTTCCACAATGGGAATACAAATACACAAATGATCACAGCAGCACCACTGGAAATTCCTCAGAGCTAAGCCTCGGATCGTTCTTACATTCCTTACTGTGGTAACAGTAACCTGGCTCCACACCTAGCCTTGAGGGGCAAAATTCAGTTTTGCCTTTATTGCTCTCAAGTCTTGAACCATCAACAAGAAATATTATGATCACCACACACAAGAGGCTGCAAATATGAACATCACATTACACTATCAAAAAATAAAGTAAATGATGGTGGGTGGAAACTGCTAAAGACCTTACGAACGTGGGCTCCAACATTCATAAATACAAGCAGGAAGCACACTACTTGCTCCAGGTTTTCTTTAGCACGCTGTGTTTTGAAGAAGATGTATAATTAACAGGAATCAACCTACACTTTTTGGTTCCCTTTAAAACTAATTACCTCTGTGGGAAGACTGTTTCAGTTATACAACTCCATGTTTTAATTATTTTATACAGAACTGTATGCAAATGCAGTTTTGCATATTAATGTTAAATTTTTGCTTAGCATTCTAATTAAAAAAAAACCTTAAAATCATCTGTATGTGCTGAACAGAAACTTACAGACTTCAGCTAGATACAAAAAATAAAATAGAAATAAAAATACAGCTCATTTTTTCACTTGTTACTTTAAAATAACAAGGAAAAGAGTCAATGATTTCTGTTACGAATGCATTTATGAAAATACTGTATGTAAAGGAATGAAAGCATTCAGAATGGTATTTGTATTCACTTTTCTATGACCTGTTCTTGGTAAGCTTTATTCTCTTCTTGGTAAGCATCTTCTCTTCTTGAAATACCTAGCATTTTGCTGGCTTTAGTCAGTAGGAAAAACGATGTATTGTCTTTTTTTCACATTTATCTAGATAGGTGTAAATGGCGTGCATGGTAGAGAAGTAGAGAAGCAGGATGCAAATCTTTCCCCCTTCAAGGTCTGATTTAATACTTTAGCCAGACAACGTGTTGCTTCATTGTGAAGAAGTTCTGTTTTGGAATTGAAGCAGAACAGAGTTCCCTGATGTAGCAAAACAGCACTTTGGGCTTCAAGTACTGTCATAAACTGGAAAAGCAAAATAAAAATACAGAAGCAGCAAACAAATCCTTTCTAGCAGAATTCGTAAGAACACGTATGTACGTTCTCTTTGTTATTCACTAGGTTCTTACTAATTAAAAGTAAACTTACAGAAACATCATCTTTAAGCCCTTTTTCTCTACTTAAAATACATTTGACCTTGCACACAAGATCTTTAGCTCAATAAAGTGCGGTAGGAACTGGCCAGCTCCAAATAAAAACCTACTCAAACACCTAAGAGCCAGGAAGTAGGGTCTGGTTTTGCTAACTGGAAATAAACCTTCACAGCACCAGGATGAAGGGAACATCAGTCTAGATTCTGCTGTTCTGTCTTCTCCTGAAGTGGTTATGAGTCAAGGTAGAGTTTAATAAAACAGCAATGCCCGGTAAGCCTGACACTGCCTTTAAGTTTTTGCGCCCCCCACACAGCTTTAAGCAGTAAGACAATCTCCCACCCCATAACAATGCCTTTTATCTAACTTAAAGTCTTTGAATACTACCAACCATATTAATGGATAAAAAATGTCATTCTGACAAGTTACTTTTTATTTTCGCTGTTGGTGGCCCCTGCTGCTTGCTGAGGTGGGCATTTTAAGTGCCTCCTTGCACCTTGTCTTAATTAAGGATTTAGAATTATGAAAAGGCACTGGGAATTCATTTCCCATTACTTTCACTGAGGAGGATCTGGGATTAGATTTATGTGGAGTCAAAGAAGATAATCTATTCCCTGGACTTTCCAAGAAGCAGGGAATAAAAAAACAAAAAACAAAAAACAAGCCATCTTTTACCTGAGGCACCTTCTAGCTCTGGTCCATGTGACTGAACAGATTTTCAAACACTGCATGCATTACATTCCTTCTTAAGGACTCATAACTGAGAGTTGATCATGGGGATCATTTGTCACCTTGCTCTTAAAGCCCTGGATGAACTGGGTTTCCTAGCACAATAACCAAGTCTGGAATAGCATCCAAAGCACCCTGACTGCCTCCTAAATCATTTGCGTGCCATCAGCTGCTCCTAGGAGGGGAAGAGACCAGACTTGGCATATCAGTGATTAATCATGAATAGTGGGACCTATCCTGCTGAATATGGATTGGAAGAGAGTTGTTAACCCAACTCAGTCATTTAACTCAATAGTTTATCATCTGTAGGCTGACTCTTGGGAGGGCAGAGGAAATAAGGAACTGGTCAGATCAGTGTTGAACACTTCTTTATCACTTGTGTTCATCGTATCTTATCTTTTCCTTGCCTTTAAGATTGTAATGCATAGAAAGAAGGCATTTTGTCTCTGTTTATTTGGAAACCACTTCAGTTTGTTGAACACTACACAGAAAGTGAAAAATAGCCAGAGCAGATTGATCACGTCTCTTTGCAGTCTGAAGTTTTCATCCTTACATAAAACAAATTCAAGACTACAGAAAAAGTATCTTGCAATTTCATTTTGAGTTTAAATATAAGGAGAAAGTTGTAATGCAAGCATTCAGCTGGTTCAAGCTGCAAGATGGATTTGGGTCTGAGTACCAATTACTACTCCTGCAGACATCAGATGAAGGACTCTTCAAAGAGTCTGTTGAAATGCTTGCTATGGTGACCTTGCTGTACCAAGTTAAATCTTCCAGAATAGCTAATCACAGTACATGCATCTACTAGGTTCAACATGTTATTCATGTTATTTAACACACTACAGATAAATAACCTTTTCTAAGAGGGCCTTTCACAGATGACATCAATCAAATTTTAAAACTGATTACAAATTTTGGAAAAGGTTGTAACCAACATCTCCAAAGCCATCTTACAACAGCTAAAAGGTTTAAAACCCAATTACTGCCATCAGCAGCCACTATACAGTTCTTTTTTGCATGTCTTCTTTTTTCTTTTTCTCTCTAGTGGAATAACACCAAACTTACTTTTTTGTTTGTTTGTTTTTTTGTTTGTTTTTTGTTTTTTTCTTTCCCTGGGAACTTTTTAACTGTACAGATATAGTTCATAAGGAAAACGACACACAGATTTTAGTTAAAGCAATTTAAATTTGTTGCCAGTGGAAGAGGGAACTGAGAGAAATGAACTAGGAAAAGCTTTTATTTATTTTTCTCTTAGCTGAAGTCTAGATTGAAGTCAAAGTTGAAGATAAGACCTGCTCTTAAAAACAATGTCCAAGCTGAAGGGATGTTACTACTACTAAGCAGACAGAACATATCCATCGTGCCTTCAGCTTAAAAACAGCACCATTTTTTGCATAAATCAAATGAATTTAAGCTATTGCGAAAGATATTGTATCATTAAATTGGAAGGAGCAAAGCAAAATATTTTTAAAAATTGAAGACAATTTAATGGAGCAGCCTGAACAAAAAAATCCCATCATCTCCAAATCAGGAGGCTTAAACTCATCCAAACTGAAATCTTCGCTGCATCTTTTAGACAGCATTTTACTCAGAACTGGTACTCATATATGTAAATCTATAGACACAGTTATAATTAAAGATCTGATTAGACAGGTACTATCTTTATTCCACTCAAAGTTAAGAAAGTAGAGTGCATATAATCCTACACAAAAATATTACCCTGGAGAGAGATCATGTGCAAAATCAGGAAAGATTAACAATTATTCAGTGTATGATTTAATGCCATCTCAAATTATTACTTTTATGTATATAACAAGCCCCTTAAAACAACTCAGACTATAAATGTAAGTGGAAATGAAGAAACTGAAAAAGTCAGCTTTTACCGGAAGTATTATCCCTGCCACACTGCCACTACATATTTTATTTCCGATTGTGCTGCAGAGGAATTACATCACCAAATAAAATACGAGATAAAAGGACTGCATGTAAGGAAATACTACTGGGTGACAAAAGACCTTCAATTTTTCTCAATTTGGTATGTCTTAAACATACCTTAACATAACTTAAACCTTAAGTAGCCTTAAACTTACACTTAAGACCTGGCTTATTGAATATTCTTTGTTAAAAAGAAAAATCTGAGTCTTGCAACTTGTTTAGGTTTTTCTTTTCCATCTCAGTTGTAACATTTTGGTCATGGTTTGATGCAGAGTCTGATTTGGTAGAGCTGAGATAGCAACTCTCAGTAAGAGCAAGCTCGGCTCTGGCAGGCTGTTTGTTTATAAGATGAAGGCGTGTTGGTACTACAGGGAGTTACCATCATGCACATCACAAGTCAGATTGAAATCTGAGAGCTAGATACCCTGCTGAGAAGCCAAGCACAAGGGATCTTTTGCTGGAGCCCTTAGGAAAAATATCTTCTACCCCAAAGCTCTCAAATGGTAGAAAAGTCACTTGCTAGCTCTTACTGCAGCTTTGATGCTCAAGGGAACCATGTAACTGTAACGATGCTCTGCAGAGCTGGATCAGCTCCGTGGCAGCAGGGTGTGGGCTCCATGTGCACTACATCAGTTCTGCTGAGTTCAGGGCACAGGCAGAGATGAAATCATTTATCCTACTGAAAAATGCACATCTTTCTTTTTAAATGCAACCAATGTTTACGAAGCACAGAAGCCACCCTACAACTTCAGGAAAACTTAATTGATGTATGTAAAAGACGTCAAACACCAACTGCTGCAGAATTTCTTAACTGATAAGTTACAAAAAAAAAAAAAAAACAACAATTCAGAGTTCATAAGAAAGTTTCTTAGAAGCACACTTCAAAAAAAAGTTCAAAATTGGCATAACAGATGGCAGCTTCACTAATTTTCTTGAAATAATGTTTTATCTGGTTAATGAATGAATACCTTACATGTACACGACCTTTGTGTAATTCACTTATGTATGTATGCAAAGGTGGTTTTCTATCTACCTGTATATACGATGGTCCGTGAAAAGTGCAAATTGAGAAAGAATGGGTTTCAGTGAAATCCATAAACAAGACCATAGAACAGCAAGTGAAGCTGCAGGCAATTCAGTACTTTTCCTTCTGAGCCATTCACAGAATTACAAAGCAAAAACCAATATGTGTTTGGTTTTTTTTTTTCAATTGCAAATAAATATAGATTGATCTTGACTACAGAAAAATATAAGCATTTCTGCTGAAAAACTAACTCTTTCTTTCTTAATGTTCTTTTCATTCCAAAATTAAATACAGGATTTTATTAAAACATAAATGATTGGTTTTAATATTGCTTCCACATACGTTGCTGAACAAATTCTGTCTAAATGCTATTGTATTAACTGAAAAAGTCTGCATGCTTGTCACAGGACTGAATTTTGATCTAGAATTGCTGCTACCTCCCTGTTGTATGCTTTAAAATAACATCTAACTGTGAAAGAGAGCTGGCAGACAAGAAAGTTATCAAGGTATTAGCTTTAACATCAGAGAGTGAGGGATTACTGGAAGAGCTGAGTTCAGTTACTGCGGAAAGACCAGAGCTTTCTGCTTTTCTTGCTTTCCTAACTAACAGGATTAAGCTCGTTCCATATTGCTGCCATAATACACAGAAACCAAATCAAAAGCAACTAATTCTAAGTGAGAAAAACAGTAAAAATAAACCAATTTCAAACATAATTTCATCCTAATGTGCAATGACAACACCATTCTCAACTAAATACCTTGTTAGACAACAAGGAAAACGAACAATGGTATATGTATGGAAAAGAAAGTTTGGTGTTTTTTTCCCCAATGTTTACATGTGCATTTTGCTGAGGAATTTTTTAGAGCACCCAAAACAAAGACACATGCTTTGTAAAAGACACTACGACTGAGATCAAAAAAGTTACACTTACAGCTGAACATCTTGCTAAAGCTACAGGTACCAAAGTCCTTTCTCTAAGAACCAGCTAGGAAGTTAGACCTATCTATAAAGTCACAACTACACGCTAAATGGAAGGCCCAGTGTACATTAATTCAAAACCCCACAACCTAGCTATATCTTAAAATTGATATACAAGGTAAAGAAAGAATTGAAAATAAAATTGTTGGAGAGAAGGGAAGTTGACCTGAAATAAAAAGTAAAATTAGTTTGGTCAAAGTTAAAAAAGTAATTTCATCACAAATTAAAATGCCTCAGCTTATTCTCAATTTTGTTAACTTTTGTTTGGCAAACAAAAAGTAAAATACTGAGATCTATCTCAAAATATTTTAGAAGAAAATTCAAACTGTGTTGCAAACACAAAAACATTTCTGTTGCAAACATTCCAAACTATGGAGTGGTTTTGAACTGCAAATATTTTAAACTCTATCATTCAGGCAGGGGCATCAAATTATATGCCAAGCCGTTTTTTTCCAAAGGATTACTACTTGCTGAACAAGTTCAATGCAGTTGTTACGTCAAGCCATATGCTGCAACAGATGTCCTCTGTTTATCAGTCCAGATTGTTGTTTGATATTTCCTCTTAAATTTAGATTTGACCAAATTGAAAAAAAAAGAAATACAAAACCCCTTCATATAGTATATCAATGAGCAAATTTTGAATTCTGTCTCTTTGGTTGCCATATGAATCAACTTGAATGAATTTCATAGAAGAAATTGTATAGAAGATGCATCTCCCTGACTGTACAAGTTAAAAAAAATTATATCCAATTGAGTCTTGGAAATCAATTTGGTTTGCATATGACTTACTCCATATCCAGAGAGAAAAAACGAGCGCAGAGGGACCACCTTGGGTTTTGGGCTAGGACTGATTCTGGTAAATTCAGGACAACAGAATAAACGTGGCAGGGAGCTGGTGGAGCAGAGCCTCAGGATGGGCCGGGCCCTGCCTTGGCAGCAGCAGTCATAGCAGTGACAGCCATGGCCTGGCGGGATGAGGCCTGCTGCCTCCTGGCACTGGCTTTGCTCTGGGAGTGCCCAGGGCTGTGGAAGGAGCCTCAAGCAGTCCCCAAGGTGGAGGAGAGAGGAACTCCTCTGTTGTGGAAGTTGCACTGCTGCCAGCTGAGACCTCACAATGCCAGTGAGCCATCGTGACTCTCTCTCCATTCATCTTGAGAAAAACTGACACCTTCCTCAGCTTGAGGAAAGCTTTGTGTCACAGCTCTATCCATAACTTGCGTCAGCCTACAACAACATGCTGAGTTAACACCTGATGCACCACATCAGTGCTCCGGCCTGTCGCTAAGGAAGCAGAGCAGAACTCTGATAGCACCTGTTTTAAACTCTTTTCTTATTTTCTCAGTAACAAGAGCGAATGAGTTCAACTGATCATTTAGAAAAAGCTGAGAACAGCTCTTCATGAAGACAACAAATTGTATCAGTGGGTTTCCCCATTTTAGAGCCAAAATAATGACAGCATATTGAGAAAGGGGCAAAGATTGTTTTATAATTAGATAGTAAATTGCAGCAGATTTTGTAGAAAATGATTCCGCTGAAACTGTCAATATTGTTTGCAGAAGTGTTATTTGATCAGACAGCATCATTTCTGAAGCAAAATTACACAATTTATTAAATTACTTTAGATTTGCCATTACATAAGAGATACAAACAGAAGGTGTTTTGAACAGCATTGCAATTGATAGGTGATGCAGTAGCCTACAGGCTGGAAATCAGTGTCCCAACAACTTAAAATATGAGCAGTGCTTCCCTCTCCTTCCCTGGTGTGTGAGGACAATGGCTTGTCAGGGCGAGGACTTCATGTTGCAGTAACTGGTGGCATGATGGGTTCATCAGAAGATGTTATAAAGCACCAACTAATTCCTCCCTGGAATTTGTTTGAAAGTGACTCCTGCTTTTCTAGAAATGCTCACAATGTTTCCTGTAGGTGATGAAAAAAATCTAAAATTCAAATATTATCAGACTGTAGAATTGTACTGTACAGTATAACACTGCTTCTCCTCATACAGCTGTGTTGATAAAGCACACCTACTGATTATGAAATGACAGTTTATTATTGAAATACAAGTAGATATTTCAAGTATTTTTTTACAATTTTGCTGATGCAGTAAAGGCTCTGTAAAAGCTGAAAGAAATTGACTACTGGGGTGGCAACACAGAGTAGCACTATAGCCCCCTACCCATGCTACTGCCACTGATGGCAACAGTCCAGAGGGGTTGCACCAGCCTTAGTGAGGTCTCTGGGCTGTGGCTTGCCAGGCTTTGTTTGAAGTTGAAACCTTTAACTTGGTTAACTCTAACAACTGCTTATGAAGATGCCATGTCTAGTCATCTGTTTTACTTTTGCTTAACGTTGCATAATCGTGTAGAATATGCACAATTTCATTAAGATAGCAGTTGCAACTACTTTTTCTGCAGGTTGGAAGGGACCTTAGATCCTTTCTCCCCATAATATGATTTTAAGTGTAACAGCAGGAACCATAAACTACAATATACAAAGTTTCAGCTATGGGGTGAAATGCATGTTTTTACTGCAATCCAAGAACTGCAGGAGATTTGGAGGAATTTGGCATTTTACATGAAACTCTCACCGACTCCCAGAACTCAAGGAAGAAGGAGGTTGAAGAACATGTTGACTACAGCTATCTCAAGCAATGAGATAGAGTCAAATTATTTGGTAACTTTGTGAACTAGAAAGGTTTTGAAGAGAAGAAATACTGGTAAAATTACACTATGTGATTCTTCACTGAGCTACTGGCTTCTATCCAAAGGAAATAAATTTTCAGCACATAAATCATTTTATTTATGTTGAAAACAACTATCACTTAAAACACTAAATCAAAAGTGAATTAGTACAAAAGATTTAATCAACTTTTAAAATCAATTTTGCTAGGAAATTTTACTTAGAATTACATCAATTTAATGAAACACTAGGAAAGATGAGTGATAGTATCTTTCAAATGGCTCCTTTGAAGAAAATGCATTTACCATTAAAAAACATGAGCAAATTTAAGTGACTAAGCAGGCAGATTTGAAAATTGTTAATTTTATTATAAATCTAAAATGAAAAAAACTTATAGATTATCTCTAAGAAAATTTTAAAAGTTCTTTCTATTTCATTTTTCTCTTCCATAATCTTTTCAGCTGCTGTCTGTAAGATAAACAAAGACTGTAATTCACCTGCTTCTGTGCTTGGAAAGTTCCTCTAAGCACTTGTTTAAAGTTATTACAGGAATTCGCATACCTGCAGAGGAAAAACTAAACAATAAATGAATTAATGCCTTTTATTGCCCAAATCAGAACAAGCACTTCTGAAAGCTGTGTTTTAATCTAGTGGTTACCTACTTCCACATGCAAACTTTCTAATTTCCTTGACTGACAGGACAAGGAGATTGGATGTTGGAGGTGGAGAAGATGCTAATTCACAGAGTTACATCTTAAAAGGTATTTGTATACTTTCTTCATTGATCCCTTTTCTCTATTTTCTTTAACTAGAGTTATGTGCTCCAAATGACAGCTGGCAGTCCTATTCACTTAGTTAAGCCTATAGTGAACCAAATTTATGTCAACCTTTTAGCAACGGTATTACCATGGTTACACCATCATGATCATTTAAGCACATACACAGCTTGTCAAATTGTTTGCTTGAAAAGATTTTGATAACCACCATACATATCTGAACCTAAACCATATCTTATAATCTAATTTTCAGTTACTGTAATGCTGAAGTCCTCTCTTCGATCCCAGAAGCAAGCCACTCTACACGTCTATCTTCCTACCTATCCTTTTATATTAAACATCAAAACGTGCTAATTATTTAGACCTTTCACTGGCCAGGCTTCCTTATACTTACGTTGCTTCATTACAAATTTTGAATATAATTAATAAATGAGACATTTAATATGTTCAATGCTGGAACAGGATATTTAATGTAAATCTGCAAAAAATTATATAATAAGAGATTTTTAGAACTGTATCGAGGAGGAATACTATAATACTAGAACTAATTTTTCTTTACTTAAGTCTGTGGGAATATCTCCTGAGAGTGGGATAAAATACCCTTTAATCATCTTCAGATCAAACTTCCAAGAACAACAGGCCTGCAAATAGTTGCTACCTCTAAATGAGAAGTTTACATCACAATAAAATGTCACATGTGTGTTTACACACTCCAGTAACTGGGCTAATGTCAAGGGCACTTTTTCAGAGAATTATTAAATTGATAAACTGCCTTAAGATCCTAAGTACTAAATACTCAGCCTTTTGCCATAATATTATTAAACTTTATTTACCAGATAGGAAATTGAAAGTGTAATATGTTAAAAAGTCCAGTTAGAGAACAACATCACAAAAAGAAACAACTATTGTCCTGTTATTGTGACTTCGGGAGCCCCCAGTATATGAACTGTCATTGTACTAGAAAGTCAAGAATTCTAAAAAACAGTCCAGAATCAGCTAAAGAAAAAAAAAATCACTGAGGTAAAACAAAAGGTTCATTTGAATAGAATACTCCCTTAAACTTGCTTTATACATCACTGCAGGCTCACTAACTTGCTCTTACACTGATTAGCAAAAACACATGCAAGGCTCAAAGGGATCTTCTGGAGCTTCCTGACCAACGTGCCAATAATTTTTGCACCTACTCATAAGAGGTATGCGATCATATACGTATATACAAGTAGGACAACATACAGTTGCTTTCAGTAACACTACCAGAATATAACTAAGCATATAAATACCTTGTTAAAAATTTCTGGTAAATGTTAAAAATGCAACATAAAGCATAAAACAACTACATAATAACATTGCATGATATGAGGTGTAAAGATAAATCAAGTCAAAAAGCTAACTAGCCACAGCTGAAATTACAGACAACATAAAAAAGTAATAGAAAACAAGATCCAAGAAGTAAATGAAAAAAATTTCATGTTCAACCCTGCGACCGGGTAAAGACCCTTGGAAAGCAGTAATTAGAATCATAGAATGGTTCAGGTTGGAAGGGACCTTAGAGATCATCTTGTTCCAACCCCCCCCTGCCATGGGCAAGGACACCTCCCACTAGACCAGGGAATATTATGTACAAAAGCTATTATTTTTTATTATTTTTTCAGGAATGTAATATATGTTTTTTTATTCAACGAACATAAATGTGAGTACAATATACTGAGAGTACACATATCTTTCTGTATAGTATATATGTATAGTGTTACATAGTTTATGCTTTTTATATGTTGAGGGATAAAACTGTGATTTTCATAATTTATGTATTTTCAGTAGACAATAGTTAGATCTGACACCTTAATGTCAACCAAAACAAGCATCAGGCTGGCTGCCAGCAGTAAGAAATAATTTCCTCTCTAATTTTTTAAAGCTTTATTTCTTAATCATCACGTGCTTTCTAAAAGTGGATCATCTGCTTTTATCTTTCAATCAAATATAGCATATACTTGGAAAAACTTGGAGTACAGTCATAGAGGGGACCATTTAAACACATGGAGCTGCGTGTAGTTTAGCTAGCTTACTGCTCATGATGTAGAAACTGTGTTCCCATTTGTGATTGATTTTGCTTGTCAAAATGAAAGGAAGTTTAAACTGTTCTATCTGAAACAGGTAACCAGTCATCAGAGGTAGCTGATATAACCAAGGAGCAAGTGTAGCTTAGAATCACAGAACACCTTAGGTTGGAAGGGACCTTAAAGATCATCTAGCTCCAACCTCCCTGCCGTGGGCAGGGTCACCTGTGTCTACCAATTGCTGCTTGACCTCACCTTCTCTGCAAGGAATCACCAGGATTATTTCTGCTAACACATCTTATTTTTATATGTTTTTTTTTCCAGATAATAAATCAAATAGAAAGAATGCTACAATAGAATTTTGCTGAAGAGTTCATAATTAACTTTACATCAGGGAAGGAAAGCTGAGTCACGATCACCTACACATTTTCATTATTAATAAGTGAAAACATTTTTCTACCATCTGCAGAATCTGCACTAATTTTGTACTGTGTTCTCGTTTATTTGTATTTATTAGGAAAGTGTTCACATTTAATTATTTTAAAATAAAAGGCTTCCATTAACAGGAGCTCTTGTGGAGAACAGTAGCACCGGGCTGGGGTGAAAAGACAGCCCTACATTAGTTTTGGTGCATTCAGATTATAAAGAACTCTTTTCATTTACAGACCTACATGAAACAAAGTGTTCTAAGTCAGATTCTCCTTGAGTCTCTGGAAATTGCCAGAGGTTGCAGACTCCTCACTGCAGGCCCTGATGAAAACTCTGTTTCTATCAGAATATTTCACTTCTATATAACATTTATATTCACTGGTATACCTCAGTTACTTTATCCAGGTTCTTCCAGTAAAAAACAGTGAGTATGGAAGTGCTTCTGGAAGAGAAACCTTTCAATAGTTCAAGAAGTATTTCAGGGGCATTAACACTACTTAATTTCATAGCAGCTGGGCGGCACACTTTTCTCACAGTTTCAACCTAGGAGCCTACACTGAAATCATTTGAAGAAATTTCTGAAAAACAGGGAAAGCCGTACATGGTGCTAAGGGCAATGTTGAAAGGCAAGGAGCTACTGGGATAGAAAGCTGGTTTGCAGGTTTAAGTACCCTTCCAAAACCAGTCTTGAGATAGCTGGAAATTGAAACTCCAAGCTCCTCAGAGAGAAGGAACAACATGGAAGAAAATGTGCATGTTTGAGGGAAGAACTAGTATCGTAACTTTCACCTTGGCGGGCATGTGCTTCACGGTACTTGAAGCAGGCAGTGAATGCTTCACTACTATTCAGATCAATTGAGCTGCTAAAAACATTTTCTGCCCATATTTTTTCCCTCACAGCTAAGCGCCTACTCAAAATGATTCACACCTTCGTCTTGCCGGATTTCTGGACAGGTCATTTAGACTTGATAGGCTCAGTTCCCCATCTGTAAAACTGAGATAATGATACTTCTCCACCCAAGAGAAGCACTCTGAGGACAAATCCGTGAGGAATATTTAGAGGCTGTGGTGACGGAGCCCATATGAATTTTTAAGGCAGAACTTTGTGCCCTCTGTAGAACTAACAAACAATAACAGCTTTTATGTAGACAGGATGCAGAATGAACATGGGATTGAAAGGCTCAAGGCATCATGTTTACTACTAAAACACACATTTGCTATTATTTTCTCAGTACTTCCTTCACGCTATGGCAGCACTACTGAAATAATTATCCTCCTGTCACCTCAACTCAAGAAAGCTGACAGGAAGCAGGAGAAATTTTTATTTTCCTTTGTGACCACCACCAAGTTAAATATTTCTTATTATTGAGGCAGCTGCTGCAGGAGTTACCCTTCCTTCCCCAGAAACAACAGAGGGAAGGAATTTAACTGGGGCAGCTGTCACGGTACCACAAAAAAGCAAAAGAGAACTGTCGAAGATGCACAATTCCAGCCTGTTTTTTTAAGAGGCACAAGATGAGAGGTGCAGCTATGAGCATTGGTTTGGAAAAGAGCTTTGCAGAGCCATCACCATCAGGTTTTCAAAGCCAGTGCCAGCAATCTGTATTCCAAAAGGCACAAACCCAGCCAGAGCAAGCAGCAGCCTTTTGGGATGTACTGACTACGTAAAACAAAGCAAAGCAAAACAAACAAAAAAACCCCACAAAACACCAAAGTGGGCCCTCCTCAGCTACCGATTTTGATTGTATTCCTCAAAGGCATCTCACTGTGCACCCCTTTCACAGAAGACCAGCACCCGTGACACTTACCTGTCCCTGTTAGCTGCATTTGGCTGCACACAAACTGGTTCCTACCACTGACAGTCAGTCAGTACCTCAGCTTCTTGGTAGCAGCAGTCTGAGGGCATGCAGCACACACATTAACAACATACTGTGCAATGGAAGGAATGTATACCGTAGCCTATTATCTTCTCTTTAAATGACCCGATAACACGTATTGTCTACAGACAGCATGGAAGCTGCCACTGAAACCACTGAAGTGTACTGTTGATGTTCATTAGCAGTTTGCCACTTACTACTCAGAACAAAAAAGCAGAATGTTCCCTAGAGCTGGGGCAGAGACAACACAAGGAAGAATTAAGCATGCTGAATCTGAAGTAGTGGTTACACTTTATTAGATCTGTCAGTAATTCTGTCACTCTGCAGGAGGCACCATCAGAGCTTGTGTAACCTAGCATCTCAGTGCCATTAATCCTGACTAACAAGTATGAGGTGATAGGTGATGGAACTAAGAAACAAAATCAAATATAGAAATCTGCATTTAATAAACATCGTGGAGTTTATTCAGACACCCTCAAGGAAGGAATCTGGAATCAACCAATGGATGGCAATTTTATCAATTGTGTCCTAAATGAGGCCTGACCCACCAGGTTAAGTAATTTCTGCAGAAGCACAGATGACAGTGTGCACTCTGACACTTCTATGACAGAGATGAGAACTTTTCTCACATACCACAGGAGGAAAATCGTAATGAAAAAACAAGCATTGTAAAATAGGATAATGAAAAGATCTTGAGAGTTTTTATTTGTAGCATTAATTACCACATTGATGTTAGCAATCAAATAGAATGAAACCACTAAGTTAAAAGATCCAAGAAGCCAGCCATCTTCTGTTTTGTATTTTAAATAGGATGGTTTAGGAGGAAGGAATCTCCAAATGCTTCAAACTGGTACAGTTTGAGCGCATTTCTGTACTTCTGAAAAAAAACAAACTAAAATTTAATTAGGGAAAAAGCTTGAACAATCTCAAAAAGACTGGATTTTACTCTATCAAGAAAAGAAACAGACTTCACCACTACCTGTGTGCCCTACATCTAACATATATCACATATCACGCTATCAAATTTCGTAACAAAAATCTTCAGAAGAGGACACTGTCCATCTCTCCACCGTGCTTTTCCTACCAGAACCATAAGAAAATTAAAAATCAGCAACAACAAAACTATTATTCTCACTGTATAAGGCACAAAGGAAATGAGTAAGAGCTACAAAGAACATTCAGTGAATTCTGACTTCTTCATGCGCAACCCTACACAATGGAGAACACAGTACAGCAGATGGTAGGATTCTGCCCCACAACACCACAGCTGTGCATGGAGCACATCTCCTGCAAGAGCATTCATGGCTAACCAAGAACATAGTAAGCAGGAACAGTAACAGGAAACCATGCCCACTCCAGTAAATATCATAATATCAAATAAAGTTATTCATACATTA
This sequence comes from Penelope pileata, assembly GCA_013396635.1. Lineage (NCBI taxonomy): Eukaryota > Metazoa > Chordata > Aves > Galliformes > Cracidae > Penelope > Penelope pileata. The sequence continues at coordinate 146,009 of WBMW01005462.1, forward strand.
CAGGGCTTGAAAGTGTTTTGTTACACCAAGAACGGTAATAAAATAAAAAGTTACTGATGGAGTTACTGACATGCCACAGAACTGTGCTTGTAAGGCCTACACAGAGCCTGAACAAAAGATATTGAAAGATTCAAACCTGTGACCAGTTCTCTGATTTCCAAATCTGTCGTCTTGCGGAGTAACCGTACTAATGCTGGGATACCACCACAGTTTTTCAGAGCTATTTTGTTGTCATCATTTGCCTTCCCATATACCAAGTTTCTCAAAGCTCCACAGGCACTACGGTGGACTTCTGTCATCCGATGGTCCAATAGGTCCACCAGTAATTGTATTCCGCCTTGTCTTCTTATCTGAAACAAGTCAAAGCGATAACCATAACATTAGGGAATGAACATCAGCATTATATATGATACCCCATTTAATTAAGCTGCAGTTTATGCAGGCATTCTCCAGCAAAGGCATGCCGGCAGCCTCACAAAGCTGCTATGTTACATCCATTTGAAGCCTCGTATTATTTTTTCAGTGGCAGCATAACCATACAATGACAAACTGGAACCTCTCTAAAAGCAGCCAGAAGTGCTGCCTCAGCAAGACTTCTCAAAGTTCATCAAGGTTTGCCTTGGCAAGGGTTTCACCTGCACTGGAGAAACATAATCTGTTTCAGAGTGTAACACACCGCAAGTTAGAGAGTATATGCATTGTAGGAAAAGACCAGGAGACTACTGCAAATAATAAAATACATCACAACAACAACAACAAAATTCAATGAAGTTATTAGAAGCCTTTCCTTTTGTATTTAACTCAGAATGTGAGCAGGTACTACATTATCAGTGAGGACGTTGTATCATCAGAATTGGGAAAAAAAAGTCTTACAAGTTAACAGGAAAAAAGGAGGAAGTGTACAGAAACATAAAGACAAGGATGACAGACAAATCAAGGGAAGTTTGTTTTATTAAGTCTGAGGGGATCCTTGAGTGATGTACAACATACAGTCTTATTCATTCCTAAGGTGGCCTACAAAATAAGTTTTGAATGCAGTATCTTACATAAACCATCATTCTACAAGAAAAAAAAATATTTGAGCTAAATGATCAACTATGTCAAGAATATCAAGAACAGCTTATTAGAAAATATTTTGCAACAAATCTGGCTTAAGGACTGGCACTACTTGCTCTAAAAACAGTAAAGAGAGTTGGGTCCAATTACAAGACGCTGGACTAATTCATAACTAACAACCAAGGAGTACAATGCTTTAACTTCAACTAAGCTACATATACATCTCTGTCAAAATTTTTCTCACTAGGTTGCTGGTGAAGGCTCAAACCAAGCCAGAAACTTTAGCTGGCCATTTTACCACTTCCAGTAATATTTTGACTAAGATATTAGAAAAGAGGCAGCTATAAAGTACTTTCAACTGCAAGGAAAGGTGAGATTTTTAGAACCAAAGTTTCTGATTACAAAGTTTGAAATCTTTGGGTTGCTATTCTTGCACAAGCAAGTGTTCTTGGGGTTGTCCGTGGGAGTGAGGCTTGAGAGAAGGAGAAGGCTAAACAAACCACATCAAAACTTATGAGAAATTCATGCTCTGTCTACTAACTTCAAAATATTTACGTACAACTGATGTGTGGCATTTCATGCACCTGACACAAGCTTCGCTGCAAACAAAGATGGAAAAACAATTCAGCTTTTGAGATTCCAAAATTAAGCTATATCCATTGATCAAATAGAAGTTCTCTCTTTTCTTCTACCAGCTTATCTGGCATATTCCTATTTCTGTAATATGTAACAGAAAGATCTAGTAATGGAGTTGTTTGGTAATTAAAAAGCACATACACTGAGACGTTACTGTATTAAATTGTTGTGTGTAGGTATTTACAACACAGCTTTGGGCTAACTTACAAAATGATAGTTACTGTTTAAAGATGAGGTATACAGGTCACTTGGAAGGCTACAGCAGCCAGCACCACATGGGAAGTGCGGAGCGGAGAACGGACATTGGTACAGTCAAACCAGTTCATTAATTTGCTTAGGAGTCCATGCTTCTGCTGCTCAGAGAAATGGTGTCATCCTTCAGTTCAGAAACCAAAAAAAAGAGATCAAAGAGAAAATGTGCTGCAGTGTATCTCACAGATCAAAACGTTACCAATGTGAACAGGATAACTTGCAAAGAAATCATTTGTTGCTTTCCAAGCCAGGAATAATTAACCAGGTTTATCTGGGAGGAGTTAGGAGGCGGTAGTCGTGGAGGGAGTGGGGTGTTGTTTGCTTGTTTTTACAACCTACCACTACTTAATCTTTGGACTAAAATAAATTTACTTCCCCTGCTTAACCACATTTTCAAAATCAAGCATACTGCATGAAAAGTCACCCATGTGACAAAATAGATGGCATTTACTGAAACAGACTGGAAACAAAAATTTATGCATCAGTTCTACAAGAGGTGAACCGACCACTGAGCTTCACACTTCTACCTCAGAAATGAGACAAGATCTGATGGAAAAAAGAATGCAGTTAAAAAATATACAAGTTGTTCTGGTATGATGAGTAATATCAGGAATGACAGAATGAAAACATGCCTGCTGATCTTTCTGCTTCATATTTTTTAAGCACAATATGCTGAATGAATATTTTAATTGCTTCACTGGCAAAATAAAAGATGATGAGAGGAATGAGAAAAATATGAACTATGCAGCAAAAATCCTTCTGTGTGCTACAACGCATCCAAAGCAGGAAGAGGCTCTGCCATGCTCTGAAGCAAGCTGTGCCTGCGCAGTTTTCCCCACGCCAAAGCTTGGCCCTGCCCTGCTCCCATGGTGCATGCCGTGTTTCATCGGCTCTCCTCCAGATCACCTCTGTACAATGCTGCCCATTTTTCAGCTCCTAGTGACCAGCCAAGTGATATCTCAGGCTCCTCCAGAGTTACTGCTGTGCATGCTTTCAGGTGACAAGTTTTGTTGTCCTCTGCTCATTTCTAGGTGAAAATGGCTGTCTCTGCCACATGCAGATGGTATTTCTGAGCCACACTGCCTCTTTTCAGTTGTGGTAAATCACAGCCTGGTGATATTCAGCTCCCAAGAACCTGAAGTTGTCAGTGTGCTGAAGTGATTTAAAGATAGTTTCTTAAAACCAAGGGTATCAAATATTCATCTAAAATGCATTTTGATCAAGAAAATATACAGGCAATACAACAGAAATGAAAACGATGTTACGTAACATTTCACCTAATCTGACAAATTTTGTTAAATTCTTCTGAAGAAAGAATCTATTGGTACCTGGGAAAAACAAACATTATTTTGCAAACTTCCTTTGAATTTCCAGGCTCACATACTTGGCAAAGTAGCTATGTCATGCATACAGCAATGGATCTGATTCTTCAGAATTGGGAGCTCAGTTATTGATGCTCTTCTCTACCTAGATTACTCTGTTACTTTGTTTTTGCTTTTCTAACAGCCAATTGCTCCCTAGAAGTCTCATTGCATCTTTGGATTTCCATCACTTATTATACAGTTAAGTAATACTGCATTCTCCAGCAGGTTTAACTATGCCTCACGAACTGTGAGATGGTGATAACTGTTAACAGAACCTATTCAAGTTTACAGAAACTGAAGCAAAGAAAAAGAAATTATTTCTTCAAGTCCTTTATGAAGTTAGAACAGCTGCAGCCTGGAGGAGAAGAATTCTGACCTACTGAGTCTCATGGGTCAGATTCTGAGTGGAGCAAAGTTGCCATGGCTCCAGTGAGCTCAACAGAGCTACTGCCAGATGTCTTTGCCAAGAACACTTGGATGGTTGGATAAGCAGCAATTACACCAGTGGGGAATCAAATCCCACTCCCCTAAAGGACTTTTGATAGATACTTCTGTCTCTCTCCTGACTTTATATGGGGAGAACGTTTCTTAATGTAGTATCTATTGACACATTAGTAGCTACTGCCTTGCTACACCTAGGAGAAAAAGAAAATAGAGTGTAGTGGAGTCCGCCTTCCCACTGTGACCAAATAATCAGCATAGTACCAAGTTATCAGGGAAAACAGGAGACAAACTGTTCTCATGCAGCTCAATTCCAGAGTAGTCAGCACTGAAGTCGAAAGAATTACTCTCAGGTTCTGTAGCACTACTGAGTTCAGCCATTCATATCATAAAGTTCACTCTCCCTTGAATACATTTGTCCTTTTTTCACCTTGTCAAGATGATCAGACAAGAAGTAATACAAATGTTGACTGAATCTGTGTTACAGTGTTTCTCAAATGCCTCTTTTAATCCATGTATACCTAGTTTCTGAATGTGCTTTCCGTTTTTTCTCCGTAAGAATATTTTGTGTATTTCTTCAGAAGATGTTCAGTAGTTGCTAATAAATACAATGGGTTGCATTCTTTGAACGTGGCATGGTAGAGTGTACGGCAGTTCCTAGCAGAGACCAGGAGTCTCAGCATCCATAAGCCTGAATTCGTTCTGCTTTCTTAGTAACGACTCAGGGTAAACCCCTACTGATCAAAATAAAAATTGTAAAGAATGGAGATTACATGAAATTTTTCACAAAAATTTTTCCATGTAAGAAAGTACAAAGCAGTTTTCCTCTGATGAATCTTTTTTTTTTTCTTTTTTAATTCCAGGAAAATTTTAAACTTTTCTATTAAAGTTGGGCCTCCATTAATGTTACTGTTTGCTGATCAGAAGCACTTGATCAGGGCAAGTCACTCGATGCTACTACTCATACACAGAGGACAGAAAAAGATGCCCGCTGTTCTGATCCACAGGCAGATCTGTCTATTTACGTCAGCATGATACACCAGAGTCTTCTCCTCTGGCCTCATATGGAGTTTGTTTTTGCAGTGCATCTGAAAACGTATTTGCATCCACACTATGCAGACACAAGGTGAATTTGGTCTCAAGATGTGTTCAGACCTTTGCTGGAGGCAGCGAAGATGTTAACCAATGTTCCTAAGTAGGAAAATGTGGATGTCCCATGCAAAGACTCTGAGAAATGTAACTTATCAGTTTCAAGTCTGACTATTAAATCAGTGGATTTTGCTTCAGTGGTCAAGAAACCATGATCAGTTCAGAGCGTTGTTTACCACGACAAATCTTCCATGACAGTAAACAGCTAGATATTTAATCTACCAGGAGATATATGTGACCACAGCCTGAAGCATATGCACTGGTAAAAACAAGTCAATGATACACTGATAATATGCCTGAATCAATACAGATTCACTTGATGACTGCATGATTTAGCATATTAATTATTTGATGGCTTGCTTTCCTAATTTGACACAAAAGATTGCGTGGATGTGTGGAAAGGAAAGAATTGTAGGACATGAAGGATATACAGATAACTGGAATGTAAATATATCTGTTTTGTGAGGACATCTGGCCAACAGTTGCCCAGCATACAGAGTTGAGACAGGAACAGCAATAAGCTATGCTCTCGTATGCAAACCCTACAGAAGACGAGACAGTACCAAAGACCAGGTCTAAGATCACACCGGTTGATGGGCCACTGAAAGAGCCATGCAAAGGCCTGGAGGGGTTCAACCAGTGCTTTCTAAATGATAAATACATAATTTATGTTAGTATATATTACATCGTGCCCAAAATTTCAACTGGATTACATTTTCAGCCTTATGTCATGTTTATTGAAGGACATAAATGAGAGAAGTCTTCAGTTGGCTGCTTAACCTAGTCTAAGGCAGATGTGCGCACCGTCTGATGTGATGCCATAACGTGTTCTGTTCCATTTCCAAGCAGCAGGTGGTGTTCAGTCCTGATGACTCCGAACACCATTTACACCAATTCCCCAGCCACTAGGAGGTAGTTCATGTGGCATTCAAGCAGTCTTCTTACAAAGCATATACTAGAGTCAGTGGATCAAACAAAGCCCTACATTCAAAAAGCATCCAGAGACCTTTCTCTAGGTATAATTAGCTCCCTTTGGGAAAGATGACAGGATCTATAGCTTTCTGTGTCCTCTTCCTTCTCTGCCTTATCCTGGTTAAATATTGCCTTTACTCTTTTTGAGACTACTTTGGTCAAAGAATACTTTCTGAATGACTAAAACTGACAGAAGGACAATTTATGAACACCTAAGGGAAAAGAAAAAGTAGTATTGTAGGATATTTGCAGCCTTCTCAATTTTCTAGTTATTTTTTCATGATAAATACATGCCAAATCTTGTAGAAATCGTAACACAGCTTGAAACTGAAATATTGTCAGGTGTAAGCAGTAACAGCATTACAGTCCATGACCTTAATTGACAAAACATGCTACCTGTCACTGATTCAGCACAGAAGCCATTCCTCCAGGCTCTCTATTTGAAGTCTAGGAATTGGATGTGAAAACCCTACTGGCTTGCTTCCCCAGGGAAGGGGAAGGTTTGCCCTAAACACAAGGATAACCACGACTGTCAGCTTGAGTAGAATGCATGCTTTGACTTACAATCAAAAATATTATTTTCTCTTGTTTAAAAGGACAGATAACTTTTCAAACGTGAACAAGGTATAGGTGAGCCATCTTTCTTCATATCAAGGGATCAGAACAGCAGCCCTTGAATCTGGCTGTTGGTTATGGCTCTGCAACAGCAGAAGCAAAGCCAAAGCAAATAGGATTCAAGTGTTTTCACCATTGCTACTGTTTTGAACTTCAGTGAATACTGAAATAAAAATTCTTCCATTCCTTCCAGCGGTAAAAAAAAAAAAAAAAGTGAAACTTCAAATTTGAACCAGTTCAGCCAAAAACTGTTAGATAATGAAGCATTTCAATGCAGCCTAAAAATATTGCTGTGGTAAAAATCAAAACACCCTTCCTCTTCTATTTATGTTGAGCAAGTGGGTATCTGAGATATTGTTCACATTTACCAGTGGATATAACCAGAATATCTTCTTCTGTATTGAATTCTGACTACCATGCCTCACAAAGTAAAATATAATGCAAAGAGAGGTGGATAAGTGACAAAAATTATTAGAGACTAACAGAGTGATAAAGTGTTCCTGAAATAATACAATCTCCACTTCCCAACGAGATGTGGAGCGTTCAGCTATTAAAAGCTCCACAGTCCTAATGCAAAGAGAAATTCATAGCTAAATGCTTACTTTCAACATTTTTCTTAACAATCACTTTTGAATAGCTCTTCATCCAAAGGACATGAAAAAAATGGAACAACAAACCTTTTGGATTAGTATCACGGATACTAATCATCAACTTGACATAACACACGGCATCATTCGTCACTTATTCAGTGATATTTCCATTATTAAGAAAGCACGTTTCAATATATCAAAATGTATGTTTAAACATGTAAAATTATTTGCAATGCCACTGTGCATATGCAACAATTAACAAATAATTGACTGTTAGCACAAGAAATGGTATATATCCAATAGATCCCAAATTAAAAGGCCAGCTCATTTGAAGACTGTTTCTTGAAAATTTTAGTAATAATTGGTTTTAATGTATTTAGATGCTGGAAATGGCTTTCTATCTGGCAAAATAACTGCTTATGACTTCACACACAAATGGATTCCCAGTGATTCTGTTCCATGGATGAGGGAAGGCAGAACCAAATGCCAAAAGCATTTTTAAACAATGACAGGCAGCATGGTGTTTCTGAGACATTCCTTGATTACAGCCAGTTATGGAGATTGGTGTATCCACACAGGCCAGTCCAAGAGGACAATGCTTGCACAGCAGCTTGACCACACTGACTGGCTATACGAAGTATCCATAAAAATACTACAAATCTAGGTTTTTACATTGCAATCTCTCCATGAGATATTTCCATTACTTATCTTTGCCTTATTTATATTATTAAAACCACTTCCATATAAAGGGAAAAAACACATAGACGTGTTGTTTTGGAAGGTAGGCAGTCTCATGGCTAGCTAGTGTCAGGACCTCTCAGAAGGTTGATTCATAAAAATTAAAATGGGCTTGAACTGAAGTAAAATCTTCATCAAAACAGGATAAGGGAATAATATTTAGGACACTAATTCTTTTATGAGAAATATACTGGTTTAAACTTTAGTTTCTCTTCACTATTTCTTCTGAAGTGCATATGGAGCTACAGGTAGACAATACAAAATCCTTACATTACGAACACACACAAGATTTATTACAGACCAATTTACCTGTAACATCATAGAGCAATTTAGTCTCATTAGCAAAGTAATTTGCTACAAGTTTTAAAAAGTGCTGAGCAATTTCAGCTTAAAATAAAGTGGAATGTTATGCAAATTGCTGCATTAGCTCAGAAGTCTAATTTGTTTAAGGAATCTAAAACAGGGTTTGGATCTTGGTCCCATTTAAGAACAGTTTTGCACAACTGTCATTAAGGACTTAGATCAGACACTGAGTTGACATAAAGCTGTGAACAGGCATAATTTAAATAAATTCAACCAGAGGTACATATGCAATGCTCTGCTTTAAGTTAAATAAGAATTGCTCCCTGCATGCTAAACTGTAGCATGTTCAAAAGAAGGGCATTTCTTTTCTGTGTCTGGAAGAATCACGTAGTTATTTGGAGGAATGTTTATCTGACACATGAGGACTCAAAGCACAGGGGCAATACTCAGAAGCTTTCCACCTAGGAGTGGATATTCCATTTCTGTTACCAAGCACACATTCGTTTTGCCCTGTGTTTCTTCAGTGACCTCTTTAGATCTTGGGATCTATGCATGGGGTTAACAAAGACTCAAAAACATGTTCCAACAGAAGGAGACTCAAAATCGTGTTCTAAATTTGTCCTGAAAAGGTATGAATAAACATGCTGCTTCCTCAGCCAGTAAGCCTTAATGTATTCCACGCTGTGATGCAGCTTGTTTTTCACCCTCAGTAGGAAGTCTGTGCCTATTATAAATCATGGTTTTAGCAAGCTTTTTACAATTAAGAAAAATCCATCGCTTGGTACGTTATCTATAGTAATGTAGTTACCCTAATACTCACAAAACCCAATAATTTGTTGACCTATGCAAGCATCCTATTCTACAACTAAACATCATGCATTAATGGGATCATTCAAGTAACACTCTTAACTGCAGGCACAGAGCTGACCTAAAGTGCTTGTCTGAACGTAAAGGTATCAGAAACAAGGTTTTCAAGCCCTCTCTGAGAAGCAGCATTTCTTAAAAGGAACAGATCATGACAGTTAATGCATAATGACCTGCATTAACCAAGCTTCTCAGCTTTTGAACCACTGGGGGTGTGAAACAAACACACATGTATTTATTAGGAATGATACATATGAGCCAATGCCCCCAGGAGGTACTGTAATTAATTGCTTTAAATTGGTGGTCTCTCCTGTTTGAAACGGTCAAAAAAGGGCACAATATTAAGGAAGGTTCAGCAGTGTGCATTCTACAGATAATGCAACAGCATTATTAATATAGGATGCAAAAGTCACAGGCGTTACTCAAAGAGTGATCTAGCACTGTCTGAAGTTAAATGAAAAATGATGGCTAACACTGAGGGTTTGGATCAGTTACTCTATGGTATTAGAAAAGAATTAAGCATCTTTTTGACTATGAATGATTACATTTATTCTTGAGGAAAAAAAATCTACATATATACCTCACCTAAGAACGTCCTGTCATTCCTATGACCAGATTCCTAGTGAAGATAAACAAGAAACAGAAAACTCAACACTTTTTCTTTACATAAAAAATGAAGTTATTTAGACAAATGTCAGTAGTTCAAATATTTTAAAAAACAGTATCAGAGGACATCAGTGTAATGTCAGATGAAAATTTGTGAAGTGGCAATTAACTATATTCAGTTAAGCATATTACTAGTGGGATTTATTCAATGTAAACACAATTATGATCACAAATAAGACCACAGACAATTAGGGTGGTTTTTTTTTGGTGATTTAAGCCTAAACAACAGAAAAAACGTATCCGACATTTCAACTTTAATTGGAAATTCAAAAAGATACTTCTTGGATTAAAAATGCACTTACAAACAGTTTATTAGATCGAGTATCATATTGCCACCTGATGACCTCTGCTCCCATGACATTGTTTATTGCAATTTAAGCAAGAAGCATTACCTTCTTTTAAGTGATGTATTATTCTCCAAAGAGTCTCTTTGTCACATGATAATTTTCTGTCAGATAAAGTATTTGGGAGGCAGCTGCTATCTCCAGCTAATTAACTCATTCTCACAACATGTCTTCTTGGTAGGAAGCTTTGCTAATACTCTTATGTACTCTTGTTGTGTAGAAACTTGGGCAAGTAAAATTACATTATTTGCCTAAGGACACAACAGTTCCAATAAAAAACTGCGCTACATAATCTTTCATCCATTTCCCCATTAACATGAAGATTATAAGCAGAAGAAAAGTCAGCACAAGCACCTATGTCTGCCTCTTGTATTACGTACTTCATAATACCCACAGTTCAATATGCAAAATGTCATATATTTGCACAGACATAAAAATATACACATACATACATACACGCACAATTGTACCGGTTTGAATATTATTAATTTTTTCCTTTGTCTTGGTCAGGTTCTCTTTTCCTTGTCTGACCACAACTTTCTTCTAACACCCTATACAGACAGTGCTGGGCATTTCTTTCATTTATGGAAGAAACTATCTCTGTGCTTCTGCTAGGATGGCTTTGGAAATAAGTTTGCAAGTTGCAGCAATTTCTGAGTTGGTGATGGAAACAGAATAGCAAAAAAACCCAATCCTAAACTTGTAATACTCTTTTGTGTGGAGTACAGATTATGTCCCTTGCTCTAGGGGCTTGCGTGGCTGCCCACTTACCCGTGATATGCCCAGGGAAGAGCCCAGCCAGATCCAGCAGTGCTGGTGACATGGGTGGACAGCACTTCCCACCCGTTTTTCAGCAACTACAGTGGCAGCAACAGCTCAGATTTAAGGGTCTGATTTGGACCTGTTGTGTCATTTACTGTTATGTGTGAAATATTTATATGTTAAATGATCCCTAGAGTTGGTATTACAATCCTTAACTTTTATACAGACGAGTATGCAGGAACAAACCAAATTTCTCTGTGGAACTAAAGAAGTTATTATATTCCAAATAACTTTTCAAACCACAGCTCACAGATCTAACGCATTTCCTTATCTGCCTGAACCAAGATCTCTACGAGATATCACCAACACTAGAATGTCAGCCTTTTATCAGTCAAGCAGTACTTCTCTGGGATGAGAAGAGAATCAGTACAAAATGTACAGCAGTGCTTCAGGCTTCTGAAATGGGTAATTTTTGTGTCTTACAGTTCTCTCGGTTTTGCTTTTGTTTCTTATGCGGCATGAGTCAAACTCCTCTCTGAGTTACACCAGTGTAGATCTAGAACAGCAGGACTGACTTCAGCATCACTGCTGTAAAGTTTACTTTGGGATTACCTAAAGGACTCTCTGGTTCAAGCGCCTTCAACAGCTTTCTGCAGTGGCCAGGTAGATAGGTAGGCATTTTTATTTTAGAGCCTTAGGTGTCCTCATGACTCTACAAAACTGTGCCTTCCGCTGCAGCTACTCTCAGTAGCTAGGTAACAGCCATCTCTGTAATTTTAAATATATTTTGATGATCATCTGATGGTCTTTACATTAGATGTTTCATTTGGTGTAGCTTTTCTATCAGGACTGCCATTCGCCTCATTGAAATCATTTTGCTGCCAACCTTTTACTACAGGTATCTTCAGAAAGCATCAAATTACATCTATTGATATTGATCTCCATTATTTTATTTCTATATATAGTCAGTCTTACCTTGGCTTGATGGATGATGAGAACAGTAATAAAAAAATGTGCTCTACAATAGGAATGTAATCTCCTCCATTCATACACAGGCCTCATAAATCATAGAAGCAATTTCCATAAGAGTTATGTATAGAAAGAAATCCACAGACCATACACTACAACATTATAGTGCTTCGAAAAGCTGCAGATGCATTTAGTGCCCATTCAAATTGTGGGATCACATATTATTTATGTCAAACGACACCTTCTTTCAGTGTGCATTACCTTCCCTTCCCTACTGCCTCGTATTTCCAAATACAAAAGACACAAATGTTTTTATGCGACCAGGACACTTTTCCCAGGCCATTGGAAAGAGATTCATGAAACAGTGCAATGTTCTTCCTGCACCTGCTGTAGGAAGTAGCGTGAAGGCATTCATCTTGTGCACACAATACTGATTTTTCTCTCTCCTCCTAACGGCATGAAAAGCATCATCACCAGATGTTCACAACTAAATTTTATGGCTAATTGAATTTATTGCCTAAAATTCTTTTATACACGGTTGCTTATTCAGAGGCAAACTCTGGCAGCTCAGTGCTGAAAAAGACAGACGCCTTTGGCCAGGCTCAGATCCCACCAGGCAGACAATGGTGAAGCAAGTGCTAAATATCCCAGACAAGCAGTAGGGCTGGGCAGGTTGTGCTCAGGGCCACAGGAAGACTGGTGCCAGGCCCCTGAATGTCAGCAGAATGAAAGTCAGAGCAGCATCTCAAAGATCTCACACCCCCTGTTAATAGCTGCTTGTTAGCATGAACAGCAGAGCAGGACACTCCAGACAACAATGAGCAGCCATTATCCATATGAAGCTGTTAATAATTCAAAAACTGACTGTGGCTTGCTTGGGCTCTACATAGTTGTGGTTGACTACTTATTAGCATCATAGGAAAATATATCTTGGAGAAGTACTTCTGCAAAGAGTGGGCAAAGCTTTGTCCATCTGGTGTTCTCTGGAGAGGGAATAATGGGGTGGGGTGCGGGGAAGAACATGAAAGCAGTGTAAAGCTGTGTGAGAGGTAAAAATGTTCTAAATATTAAGCCCATAATTTTGCAAAACAAAAATGTTTTCAGTAACTTTGCAAATTCATTTAATTCAGCCTCCTAGTGAGATGAGAGAGAATGATGTAATTGTACAAAATGACTGAAAACAACAGGAAGGTTGGATGCAAAATGCTGAAATTTTGCTTATCTAGCATTAACTCAGAAAAAAATAACTAGAACTAGATTTTCAATTACATTTTTGAAATCATATACTTTTGCTTATTTACTTCTGAAACCACGTCACTTCGCAGGACTGATGTTTCATTCCCAGTTGAGGCTATTTTGCAAAAGGAATAATTTCAAAATGTGAATGCAACAAAGCCAAAGCATTAACCAAGGTCAGTTAACCAGCAGTGCAGAGGAGAACAAATACAGAAACTCACTGCTCTGATACTACTTTGCAGAGCAGTTTCCAGTCTACGTCCTAACTCCTCTACTTCCTGCTTTAAGCAAATGTAACTCTGGTGGGGCTTGTCACTAACTTGTTTAACAACTGGAATCTTTTCCCAAACATATCAAGTAAAATATGCCAGGTACACAGTAAATCATTATTATCACTCAGGGACAGTATCCTGACAACGAGATCATGGTTAAATGACCACTGACGGACCTTGGAGTGCACAATGCCGCTTCTTCTGTGATGCAGAATGTACAGATAGAGGACACGCAGCACAGCACTTGGTGACATTCATTAACGCTTGGTCTAATTACATGTAAAGACTGTGCACAAAACAAAGACATGCACTCTATTGTCAGAAGAGATGAATGTCATTAAATGGTAGTGCATAAATTAAATGGTGAAACGGAACAGATAAATGCATTCAGAAATGCTACTGAAAGCAAGATGATCCATTTAATATTTAATTCCCTCATAGAAGGTGGGCTCATGCTTTCTTAAAAACTGAAAGTGAAAAGGCCTGTCATTTTATAGTTAACTGTGTTTCTGGAATTTACTAGCAAAATAAAGCAGATTTATGAGCACGAAGAACAGATTGATATATTGTGATAAATGTTATTTAGCATCTCAGGTGAACTCAGCATTGCACTTTAGATTGGGAGATAATAATTAGAGCACATAGTACACACCTCAAACTGCTATGGGCACTAAGATGCTATAAACTATATTCTCTTGTACATGTGTCAGCAGAGATGGGTGTGAAATACAGAAATGATTGTTATTCTCTGGGGCAACAGACCATTTACACCTGCTTTCCTTGACAGGAGAATATATCTTAGGCCACTGACTGCTGGAATAAATAAAACGGAAGGGAGCTGTCTCCTTCTGGCAACATTCCAACACCTGAAACAGCCCTTGGGAGAGAAGAACCCGAGAGCCCTACAACAGGGGTGCAGGAAAAGCCTTTTGCGTGTCCCTGCTCAGCTGGGGCACAGCTCTGCTCTCACGGGCATCCGTGCCAAAGAGAAGGATGTGACATTTCAGCACCATTGGAGTAATTCACAAAGATCCAGAATGAAAGCCAAGCGGGAAAACCCTCAAAGAAGTTTTCAACCTGGAACTGCAGAGGTGTTTATATTGACAGGTAGCTGCAAACCTACCATCCTTGAGAATCATAAAATGAAATATTTAAAGTAGAATAAAATTATCTTCCTCATTTTTCAGAAGAGTCCGTGGTAATACAGGGCTAAAAATAGACCTTGGGCTTGAACCTTAGTTATGTGCATTCACTACAAACCAATTTATTTCAGATATACTCCGGTATATATCTATTACTCCATCTGCTCATTACTTATGACACTTTCTCATATTTTCCCTATCTTTGTCTTCCATCTCTGGCTACAAAGAAACATACACTATTTTTTGTGTTGCAGCACAACACAGAAGGATAGGCTAGAACTGAGACACTGGTATGCTAATGAAAGCTAAAATAACAGATACTCAAACTGATCAAATTAACTGCTCCTGTCACAGTTCCTTTTTGTTATTATTATTCCTCCAGCTGACCAAATCTCATTTAATAATTGCGGGTCAGTTATTTCACACTTTGCAGTTACTGTTCATGTGAGATTTATGCAGTACAACATGTGAGTACTGTAGCATTATTGCCCTGTGGACTGAAAGACAGCCTTCAAGTACCAAAGCCTTCATTGCAAAAATGAAGTTAAAAAGATAAATAAGTCTTGAAAGGGCAATCCCAAAGAAAATGGCATTCCTCACACTACAGAATACAAATCTACAATGTAAGAAGTAATCATAAGAGTATACTTAAAAGCTGCTGAAAACTGTGAAGAGGAGACTCCATGGTGCTGTTGATGGTTGCCCATGGGTACTGCACCTTCCTGTCCTTAAACATAAAATTGCAGCCTTGAATGAAAAGGTGCCAGGAGTGGAATGTCTTGTTGAAAAAATGTATTCCAAAAATGCAAACTAAGAAAATTTGTAAAAGACAAATCAAAGGCAAAAAAGGTCATTTTTGAAAGTACTTGGAGAGTAAAATAAAATTTAAAAAAAGCATTTTGTGTAAGGATAAATTAACTAAAAAACAAACAAACAAACAAACAAACCAAGGTACCTATACTGCAAAACCACACAGGATCTCACAGGATCTATTGATTAACTTACTAGAAAACAAACCAGAGAACAAGAACCAGAAGAACAAGAAGTTATCTTGTAAAGTCATCAGTAACGAGGCTTTATAAAATAAAAATTTTAAACCCGTAGAAAGACTGTTCCTGGGTGCTTCACTAGCTGCTTCTTTATTTCATTATAGTAATTCACACCAGTAAAAACTAAGCAGAAAACGTATTTGAAAGGCATTGTTGGACATTTACTTGCACAGGTGAAAATGACTGCCCAGCGTGATGGGGAGACAGGACCAAAAGGCATTGCATGTAGTAATGCAACTTTAGGCAAGCAAAAGTATGAACATGCCAGCACTTATTTTGGGAACAATGTGTAGGCAAGCACCCCTTTATACAGACAATCATTAAAATAGAAAATATCTTGCAAAGGTACTTAGGGAAATATTTCTCAAACTGTGAAATTTTACCCATACAGATTTTTAACACGAAAATTATGGTCACCAAAGTACTAATAAAATGTTTAGAACTGAACAGGGAAGTCTACCTTCTCTAAAAACACGCTATTATTTTCTGCGTTAAAATGCATTCTCAGTAAAATGTTTTAGAGTCTCTCTGTGACTTTTCATTACTTTTCAGTATTGTCTATGAGATACTTCTTTCATTTAAATTAAACATCCTGTCTGTATCATCTTCAACGCGGAGATTAAAGGAGTTTACATAGCATCTCTAATGGAAACCTGACAGTACCATCACTGGACAAGCCAAATTCCAGCCTTTAACTGAAGAGATATTAGTGGAAAGAGAGGAGAGGAAGACTATCAGAAGGCAAAAGCAAATCACCTAAGAAAAACAAAACATATTTGTTTTCTCTGGGACCCCTTAAAGAAACTGAAGGGAATTTTACAGAATAATATAGAAATAAACTCAAGATATCCTTTGAGGACAATGAGAGTACCTCAAACCTCTCTTCTGGATACTTCAAATGCTATATGGAGTGAGGAGTTCTGTCAGCGTTAGCCAGAAGGTTTAAAAGTCACATCACGTGGACCACCTGCCCATCACCCCATACTGTGGGTGTACTACTCCCTGGGACAAAACCCTGCTAGAGAAAGGCACATAGGTATCCTTGATCATCGTGGATCTGGCAGTACTATGGTACCTATTTCACAGGTACTACAAGACCGCAATTAGGTGAATTACGTAGAAATCATAGAATCATAGAACGGTTCAGGTTGGAAGGGACCTTAGAGATCATCTTGTTCCAACCCCCCTGCCATGGGCAAGGACACCTCCCACTAGACCAGGTTGCCCAAAGCCCCATCCAGCCTGGCTTTGAATACTTCCAGGGAGGAAGCATCAACGACTTCTCTGGGCAAATACAGGAGAGAAGAAAATATATCCTGGAAGATGCTGAACTAACATTATCTAACAAGATGTTTTTCTTATACTGTTTATGTTCATCTTGCATTTCAATTTTTTCAAATGCACTATCATGTAGAGAATGAGAAAGGATAATAACTGTTTATCAAGACTTCACGAATAGTAACCAACAGCAACATCAATACAAAAATAACGAGGATAAATGAGTTTCATTCAGTTTATGCACGCTGAATGACATGTGAAAGAACAGCGGTGCCTTGTTGAAAAGGTTCTGTGCATATTCTGAGGAACTCACAGAAGATGCAGGAACATTTTTTTAAGATTAATGACAAAACGAACACGAATCACGGTTTTGAGCAAGGGAAAATGAAGAACACATTCAGCATGCAGTCACTCAGTTTTCAGAACTTTGTGCAGTAACAACTGGATTAGTACTTTTCTTCTAATACTGTGTGAAGTGAATATACAAGATAAAGAGGAAACTGTCCAACACAGCAAGATTTATTAAAGATTCAAGGGAAGGCTTCAGGCAGGACAGTTCAGCAGTTACTGTTCTTTTACTTGGCATCTTTGCACAATTTTCTTGAGATAAGAACTTCCAAGTGCAGTGGCTTTGATGGCTGAAATTAATTTCCTAGCTTGCAGAAAGAAGTCACTGGTGCCAAAAACCCCGAGTGACCTGTTACACCTTTGCAGCTGATGGCAGGTTGCCATTTTCCGTGAGAGCAAAATGGTGTCGGAGTGCGAAACTGCACAGCTCAATCCTTTTATACGGAGATCTCATACAAAGGAGTAAGCTGTCATTACAGGAAGAAAAATTGGAGTAGAAGAATGATTCCTGTGTTTAATAGAATGTGCTCTTTTAAAGAAATGTTCTCTGCTGACTATTTTAAAATGCTTCTCTCTTCCTATATCCCATGTTTGTTCCTTTTTGGCATCCAGGGCTAGCTACTCTGGCTCTGCACACAATCTCACCATTGTTCATGTAAAAGCCCTCTCCTAAGGAGAAAATGCCATGTGAAAGACCCTTCCTGTGCTCTTTTGCCCGATCAACTCTGCATTTGCCTTCAAATATCTGATCAAAACCTCGTTCCTCCTTTTGCCTTCTAGTTGCATTCTTCACTGCTATCAGTGAAAGTCTAACTTATGTAATAAATCCCTGAAGTATACTGAAATTCTGACTTTCGTAATTATGCCTATATAATTATGATCTACAATGGGCTGCTGCATAATATTCACAGTCTTTATTTAGCCTTCTGCCTCCTTATGTCCTGTTTCACACACATGAGATCTACAACTAGGATTTGTGGCTGGACAACAGGAGAAGGAAAATCAAACTATTAGATAAATTTAAGAGGGGCTATAAGAAAGATAGGGACAGACTCTTTAGCAGGGCCTGTGGAGATAGGACCAGGGGAAATGGTTTCAAACAAAAAGAGGAGATTTAGGTTGGATATAAGGAAAAAGTTTTCTACAGTAAGGGTGGTGAAGCATTGGAACAGGTTGCCCAGAGAGGTGGTGGCAGCCCCATCCCTGGAGACACTCAAAGTCAGGTGGGGGGGCTCTGAGCAACCTGATCCAGCTGTAGGTGTCCCTGTTCATTGCAGTTGAGTTGGACCAGATGACCTTTAAAGGTCCCTTCCAACGCTAAAGAGTCTGTGATTCTATGACATTCACAAAAATAAGAAAGTTCTTCAGTGTTTGTTGCACCCCTTAACCAGCAAGCAGAGGGCATACAATTAGAACATTGCAAGTGCTATGGACAACAGCTGCAGTGATAGTTTTACAGCCAGCAGTACTTAAGGAGATTCAAAAATAGCATTTGAGGAAAAATTTCAGGTAAGACCATCAGCTGCAAGTGTGCTTTTAAACAAAGACTAGCACTGCACAGTTTTGAGCAGAACCAAAGCAGCAATATCTTCAAGCAATAACACCACCACCTTTACCAAGTGTCACCACTTATCGCATTTACATAGTACTAGAATGTTCAAAGCTAAAATGAAAATTGTACCAGAAATATAAAACCTAATTCACTCCAGAAGTTCTTTTAGAAAAAAAGCAAATGACTTCAGACACCTTTGTAGCCAGCCTGGAGCATCTTCACGTAAACAGTTATCAACTTTCTTTGAAAGTCATTTAAGTTAGAGAAGGGCATTTGCAGATCTTGTGGCTCTGAGAGAATTGCTGCATAGAAGAATGAGCAGGGCTTTTACACTTAAGCAGCAGAAAAGGTACAATTAGAGAGACATCACCAAATTCAGAAGAAAGCCTGAGATCACACATGGTTTAGAAATAACATCTAACAGAAATAACACAATCAAGATTAGGCATAAAAGCCCTCTCTTTTCCCTAGCCATACTTAAGAGTATTTCTGACAGCATTTCTATTTTATAGTTATCTTCTATAGAGTATTACCACTTCCTTTTCTCGTCGAGGACAGAGAAAAAGCAAGGGGTAGTTTTCCACACTTCAGCAACAGAAAACAAAATATTCTAGAAGAGAAAAACATAACAGTAACACCCTAATAGGTGTTAGGAATCTCAGAAATGCATACAATCATAGCTGCTGTTTTGCCCTTCTATTTGCCTGATTTAATTGATGCTATTCTACTCAAAAAGAATACAAAGGCCTCAGTCCTACTATGCACATGGGGATAAACTTTATAACAAATCATACTAAACTCTCCTAAAAGTAGGACAAGTCTATCACTACACACAAACAAAACTGGAAGAACAAAAGAATGGTCAAGTTCCAATGAAAATCATTAATCATTAAATAAATTTGCTAGATAAATATAGCATAAATCATGCTTAAAAGAATAGTGAATTTATTTCAAAATGTTTTTTCCAGAATCCAGGATAAAATAGCCAGTCGTTACAGTGTGGCAATTTGATGCTCATTAGCATTAAGTACATGAATACCGTTTTCATTGTAAGTTAACTTTCAGAGCTGGAACTTTAACAGCCACATTACACTTCAAATTCCATGCAACCATTAGAACAACCTAAATTGCTGCATAATATTATCCATTCTGTGTGTGTGAGGTATGTCGTTCAAGGGCATGTTATACATTAACACTTAACTACTGAATTCAGACAACTTGCTTTCCCTTGGTGTCTGTCAGGAGTATGAAGCACCAGCAGTTGTTTTTAACATACATACTCTTATGTTTGGTCTTTCTCCAGAGTCTGAAAGGCCACCAACGCAGTTTATTTCTTTAGTCCAAGTAATTTGCTATGCTGGTATGTAGTGAAAGAGCACAGTTTTCTGTGCCTCAAAAGAAATGGAATTTTTCACCTGTCTAATCCCAAACCTACATCTGCAACTCCAAAATTCTTGACTACTAATTTTACAAGATGTTGCAAGAAAAATAAAAATTAGGTTGAGTCCTGGAGCTTCTTTTCTCTGTGCCTTGCATCTGTGTTGGCACATTTCCCTGCAGTCGTGGGTAGCGTGTTCGTTCCATGCTGAAGGAATCGGGCAAGAAAGGTAGCCAGCCTCAGACAGAGGAGAACTGGCCACAACACCCAACTGCAACACATACACCTTGTGGTAGGGTGCATTTTTTTTAAGCAGCTTCTCTTACGCCTTCCTTCAGCTTGTAATTCAGATGAGTCCTTAACAGTTAGCATATGCTTTGTCCCAGTTAGGTTTAGCAACACCACTCAAGTTCTTCTGGGAGGGGGGAAGTAATATGGACTTGGTCAATTTTGGGGTTGAGATCTGTAACATCCCCTTACTGACAGAATTTTGATCTCTTCACACAAAAGGCTCTTCAAAAAATTCTCATTCAGTGGAGAACCTGAGCAGACCCCAAGCAAGCAAGTGATCCTTTCGGGTAGCTCCTAATCCCAAGAAACACACAGAGTAACTGTTTAAATACCTGGCTGAATCATGGCCTAAACACAAAAGTACTTATGGTTAAACACTATAGGTAGACAGACAGAGAGATGGAATAGTTTTCTAGTATTCCAAGCTTTAGTTTAAAAGCGTCATAAAACATTTGAAAAGTCAATAAACACCTTGATTTTTGTCTTCTTATAAAAATCTAAAGAAGTTTGAATGCGTGTTCTCAGGAGAACTGTTGAAAAAGTATGTATTCTGGCTTCTTTCCAAAGACAATTTGCTTTTTATGGTGTGAGGAATACATCAAAGCCCTAAAAAATAACAAAGGGGGGAAATCCTCACTTTATCTGCTGTCCTTTTTCAGAGAAGCAATGCAGAGAGCTGCCTTATGCTACACTGTTTGATGTCACTCCCAGCTCGTGTCTGAAATTTACAAAGGCTGATGTCCTGATAGTAAGCATCACATCAACAACAGCCAGCCTTCTAAGAGATTATTTCTTGAACAGTTAGCAACAAAAATCGAACCACGTCCTTCCCTCAAATACGATGGCTACCTAAAGGCTCTCAGTCTATGGCAAACAGGAACAAGCACAGATTGTACAATGAATAAATTGTTCTAAACATTTAACTGCTTTTCTCAGAGACTAATCAGTTATGTTATCAAAAAACTAATTAGTGAAGTAAAGATGAGAGAAAAAATTATCGAGAGGGTGTGCAGCTGAAACTTTCAGCTATACCTGTAACAGAATTCTCTTTTCTCCATTTTAACATCCACGTAAAAATTTGTAACTGTTATTTCTAAGATTTTTGGGGTCATGTATGCACCCAGTGCAGTTCTGCCAATGCCAACAGACTACACGCTTGATTACTCACTTGGGAATTTTCTCAACATGAAAAATTCCCAAAGGGAAGGCTGCTAGGGTGTGCTGTGTGCTGAGCGAGAGAGTAACGAAGGCTAACAAGCCAGCAACACTTTACAGCTCAGACAAACAAGCAATAGCAGATCTTGATCTCAGTTTACCTTTACATGCCAGGCTTAAGGATGCCAGTAAAGGCACAGATTTATGTGCATGCCACATGTCCCTGATTAGCAGTATCTCTGAGAGGGCCAGGGAGGCAGCTGGGGCTGGTAACAGCTTCACTCATTCAATTTTAATTGACTACTGCATGTTTGTCAGATCCCTCAGTGCTGCCTTCTTTCTGTTTTAACTTGTGCCAAAAGCTGAACTGGTCCCATTGACCACAGGGAACAAGCGAGCAAGAACACATCAACTACAGGTACAGAATGAAGTCTGTGTTGCTTTCTGAACTACATTTTTGGTACAATCTGCACTGAATTTCAAGATCATAGACCAACTATCACAGTTTAAGCTAGTCTCTTGTCCCACAATTAAATATTAAAGGGGGCTTTGATTCAGAATAATTTTGTTTAATTTTCGTTTTCCGTGTTTATATTTAAGTGTCCAAACTTTTCTCTCTGAAAATCCTAAGGAAATGCATCAGTGGGATCAAGATTACACCACTAACAACTACTGATGTAGTGTTTAAATGATATGGAATTAATTAAAATACTCAAAAACAAACAAAAAAGAGTCATCCAAATGAGTGACAACAGTAGTTTCTACAATATTCCTTTCTGTATTACTAACAAATGACTTTAACAAATTGGTCCAGACATGTATGCAGGTTTTCTCTCGTAACTCTTTTTAAAATACATGTAAATAATTATAATGATAAATGGCAGGCAGTATCACAGTTGAAAACCAGATAACTATAAATCTTACCTCTGCTTTTATTTTATTGTCTCCAAAGCAGAGGTGCTGTAAGTAGGCTGCAGCATTGGACTGTACTGAGGGAAATTGATGCTGTAACATCTGTATAACTTCTGGAAGCTCTGGATCTCGCCATCCAAACTCTCTGTGAGAAAAGAAAACAAGAAAGACTCAGCAAGAATTCTGCTATTAGTGGATGTATGCTGCAACAGTTTGGCCAACAAAGAGAAAATACATGTCTAAGTAAGACCTTTATATTTTCCACTATTTTAAAAGTGAACATTTAATCATATATGAAAGTATTTTCTACTACTCTGATAAAAGTTACATGAAGTATAGCTAGAATAAATAACTTCACAGAATTACATCTCTAAGTGCTGAAGTTCCTTAAATAAAAAAAGGCTATATAAAATTTAATATAGAAGCAGAAAGAAGATCCATGCTTATACCATTATACTGCCTCTATTAAAATTCAAATATGGAGTGTCAGAATCAGAATTCTAAATGGTTTGCTAAGAAATGCTATTGTGTCAAAAAGTCTTTTTTACTTACTGCCATTTATGTAAGAAGTAATTACACATTTTGTCTTCAGGTTTATTGTTTCCAGATATGTTCCAGGGTTAATGTTATAATATTTATATGATACATTGTATAATAAATGCTATTACACAATTTTACACATATTACAATTATACAATACACAGTTATGCACTTGATTGCTTTTAAATCTTCATTAGTACTATTCAGTCTAAAGCAGATAGACGAGCAAATACAACAATTTCATCAGCATTTGCACTGTCCTTTAATGCTACAAAGCATGACACACCATTAGCATCAAATGAAACAACTGAACCCAAGTGTGGTGAACAAGCCCCAGCAGGTACTCTGCAGCTTCCAGAACTCAAAATCAATCTGTCACTTCAGGTCATTTTCCCCCTCCGTGTCTATGGGTAAATCAGTCATGAAAAAGGCTTTTGACTTTGTGTCCCAAAAACCAGACATGCATGCAGCCACTCTGCATGAGATAGTTGAATTCCTACGCACCTTCTTTCTAAGGGCTACCTTCTGTGCCATGCAAATATTTTTAATCACCCGTCTTGTGATACAGCACAAAGCAATACAGGAATATGGCTCTTTGGCCTTAGCCACATTTGTCCTATTTGCCCTGCAGGAGGGAATGGGTGATCTGACACCACCCCACCCTCAGCATTCAGCTGAGGTCCCTACACAGGGCACGTGGGAACCCTAACCCCTTGCATCTTCATGGGAGACACAAAAGATCCACACTGGGGGATAATTCACAGCAAACAGCGCTGAGTTACTACTTTGTTTGTCTCTCTTCAATGGAATAACCACGAAGATTACACATCCCATTTAGGTATGCAGAGGTTAGGTATGTAAAATTAGGGGAAAAGACACAGCCCCATAAACATGTGAAAATGGTTGTAGGTTCTTTGTTGCAGTCACTGCAATCACTTGGGGGTTTATTGTTAAAAAAAACTTACAAGAGCTGTTGCAAAGTCCAGCTCTCTGAAAAATATTCATTATCAATAGTTTCCTTCCTGAATTACAAGGATTCTGCTGCACTGAGGTCAAGTGTATGTCACTGGGGGAACTGAACTATTTGAATAAAGCTTACAGCATGTAGCTTTACAGTCTGTCTCAAGTAAACCCAGGCATCTCAATCTTCAAATATGAAGATTCAGCTCTCCAAGACCTTTCATTGAAAGAAGACTCATTTTACAATAATAATAGATTGCTATGAAACAGAGGTATTGTCTGTTCTTTTCTCACACATGAAGTTTGCCAGATTGAGAGTCATCATTAGTCATATCTTTATAAAAAGATCCCAAATATAAATAGGAGATGCAGAAAAATACACACAGAATTTCATCTATTTCTGTTCTGACAAAATAGGTGTTAAGACATGAATATTAAATTTCACATTGTTTAATATGAAAAAAACCAAAGGTGCAATAATACATTACAAGTAGACTTTTCCAGTGTATCCTTGGACAACAAAGACTGTTGGGAAACTTCTAAAGGAGACCTTCTGCATAGATTCAGAAAGATCTCAACATTGAACTGATATTTTGGAAGTGCTAAACAATTTAAAAGGTATCAGGGAAACAGAAACTTTGGCAGCTGTTGGGGACAAACTAGGATGCTAGGCAGCTATTGGTAGGATAACGACAATAGCTATAGATTAGACAATCAACACGTAAACAGTTTGCAGAAATGACACAGAAGAATACCTATATGTAAAATAAAAATGAGTATCTTCTTGAGATGAACAAAATCATAGAATCATTAAAGTTGGAAAAGACCTCTAAGATCCAACCATCCACCTACCACGATTGCCCACTAAAGCACTTATCCATGTCCCTTAGTATCACATCTAGATATTTCCTCAACATCTCCAGGGATGGTGACTCCACCACCTCCCTGGGCAGCCCGTGCCTGACCACTCTTTCAGAGAAGTTTTTCCTAATATCCAGCCCGAACCTCCTCTGGTGCAACTTGAGGCCATTCCCTCTAGTCCTACTAATGGACCACTTGTTATAGAAATACTGTCTCACAATGCTGTGAGACTTGAGCAGCCATCACTAAAGCAACTCAGAAACTGAGCTGATGCTTGGAAGGACCAAGCCACCCAGTGGGTTACAGCCTGAGCACTAAATACTTTGTTGGATGGCTCCTCTCCATTGCCTACTGATTGACACTAGCTAATATCTAACCCTTATTGAGATCTGCACTTGCAGATGAAGATGATGCAGCTAGCTATGGCAAACACCACACTTTCTGCATATACTATCTTAGTATAACTCTATTTACAGGTTAAGTGATTCTTTGGTTAAGCACTTATTTCTGTTTACCAATGGGTAGAACAAGCCCAAAAACAAATCATAAATTGAAACAGGTGAATGACAGACAATATCTTATTTGATGTGTTAGCTTCCTCTTATACTTACTTTCTCACACTCAGGACACCTAGGCAGTAACACCTTCACAGGTTCTTCAACCACGTTAGACTATATACATGCCTTCAAACCAAGACATCATCCAGAAAATATTTTAACATAAAAATATGAAAAAAAGCAAACCACCCTAACTAAGGAGAAATTCATTATTTCAGCTCCTCTTCTAATTTATTCTTGTTTAGATTCCTAGATCCCAAGTGCAGGTGTTGGTATTTTGGTATTTTGGGAAGAACTCAAAATACCAGACGAAAACAGCTTGTATGACAAGACAACGAGTGGGAGCATTTGAAAGGTGTTGTTTTAAACCAAGTAACTATACTTCAAGGTGCTGGAACTTCTAACACCAAATTGCCTCCAAAAAGAAAGTTTTTCCTTCTTAATATCTGAAGTACTCAATCAAAAAAAAAAATAAAAAACCAAATATATAAAAAAATACTATGTACAATAGTACACCACGGAATATGACAAGCTTAGATATTTTCGTTGTCCTCAAATCTAGGACAGGAGAGGTAATGAAGGGCAAAAGGAAAAGGTTCCTTAATCAAAGGCACAGTTAATTGTTCTAATGAACCTGCACATTTTACGTAGTATGTACATCCATGCGAAAACAAGGCTGTGCCTACTTTTTCTGTTTGATCTCCCAAAAGACAAACTGACAAATAAGTGATAAACAAACACTTGTTGGCAACGTCCGTGTGCACGTTGGACTTAAGCGGAAAATTAATCCAGAAAAAAAACTTTTAATGCAGAATACCATCATGTTACCAGTTATAGGAGAGAGAATGAACAAAGCAGAAAATAAGTTAAAAAAACTTAGCTCCAGTATGCACTGTCATTTCAGGCAGATGGTCTCTAAGATGACTATATTTTCAGTAGTTTCTAAATGAAAGATGGTAGCTATATAAAACAAACAAAAATTTCTGTCAGCAGTTATGGGTGTTTGAATAATTGCAGCATTTTAGCAGCCTTCAGGGCAAGGAGGAATGGTTTCTGGGAGTTTTTATTTTTCATCCACTTTTTCATCAGCCTACTCTGGGTGGAAAAAAAAGTGAGTAAGCTTGCAGCTCTATTAACAAAATTTACTTCAAAGAGTAAGAATAGGGTTTTTTTTTTTTTTTTTTTAATTCAGCTTAGTGACAAAAAGTTAGGAAGGCTACTTAATAAAGTCAACTAGAAAGTGGCCTTGAGAAGTGAGGAGGACTGGAATTTTTCTAAGACAAAAGTTAAAAACTATCTGGAACATTCTGCATAGATCTGGGGAAACTTTCAGGCCATGTGCTTCCAGCATACCTGTATGACCAAAAAAAAAAAGAAAAAAAAGCTCGTTAAAATGAGCTAAACAAAACACAAGAGACAAACTGGTAGGGATAAGAAAGTAGATCGTATGAGTCAAGAGTTGGAATAAGCTGAGTTATTCCAACTCACAGAAAGGTGAGTAAAATTAAATAGCAAAATGTCCTTTACTGACTACAATGGAAAGCAGTAGGAGAGTCAGTACTTGATTAGAGTAAGGGAATCCGTACTTGATGATTAAAGGAAGGGGAAAGGATAATGAAAACCAAATCTCTCAATTTCTGTGAAACACCTGATATTGTGCAATACGGAAACTGGTTAAACTGCCAACAAATCAGGATTCAATTCCTAGTAAAATAATTATAGTAGAATTATGGAAAATTCGAAACTGCAGTGAGTAACCTAAAGAAATACTACCTAACTACACATCATTTAGTAACATCCCCATGCTTACAAAATCTGAGAGAAGCGATCCACACAGATGGTGAAACAAGCCAGAAGGCTGGAGTAAATCTGAGGGTATGCGTGGCATGCAATTTTTGAGAATCCCATCAAGTTATCTGTGTAGCTGATCCAAAAATGAACAGTATGGTAGCATACATATATTCAAGATCTTCTGCTACTGCCTGTGTTTCCCTAGGACTACTAAGACTATGCAGCTACGGACAACTAAATGCTTCTGGTGATGGTGCTTCTGGCTTTTCCACAAGAAAATTACAGCAGTGCTACAACTTCACAGCTTTGGCTGAAAAGCAGCTTTTGCTGTGCACTTCAGACAGTTCAAGAGACCGCAGAAGTTCATTGTATCTAGGAAGAATCATCATTTGAGGGAACTGAACAAAGCATGCCAGTGTTCCTTCCACCTTTTTTCTTTGACAGAAGATGTGCTGTAGGAATGGAAGACTGATCTCATCTTGAATCTTTCGAAAAGTTTCAGCTGGAGATAGTGACTAATGCAGATGTTCTGTGGATTGCAGCAGGCTACTGTCAAGGGGAGGACCAAAAGGGAACACTGAGTTACATGTAAATTACATAGAGAATATCACAGTAAGCTACATTTTATCCAGGGTTAACTGAAGAAAATCAGCTGTGAGTTGGACAGGAGATACAACAATTGTGAAATGGGGCAGTATAAACAGCAGCACTAAGAAATCCAGTCTGGTGTGAGGATACCAAGTATAGCATTGAAACCAATTCCTGCTCCTGCCATCATAGCATATGCACATGTTAGAAAGAAAAGGAAATGCAGACTTAAGAGAGAGTGCTAGTAACACAGCTGACTGTGTTGGCTATGTGGGTTCACTTAAAGGTGATGTTGAGTACAGGGTATCTACAGCATCTGAGTATTTGCTTGAACTTTGCAAGAATTTTTTTTTCTGCTCCCACAAATTCTGATTACACAGAGAAATGCAACATGAAAAATCCTGTTACATCTACCTAAGCACTGATTTTAAAAAGGCTAAAAAGTACGTTTTAAAACATAGGTCTCCAGCTGTTAACTAAGGATACCAGTCAGAATCCTTACAGAGAACTTGAGAAGCGGGTGTGATGGCTTTGTATACTCTTTGTCCACTGGTCACAGTAAATTTTATGAGAGCTTGGATTCTTATTTCTAATTTACATTATTAGAGCAGAACATTCACATCTGATCGAGCAGTTGGCATATGCAAGCACTGACACCCACAGCTATTCCAGTCTTAGCAGCATTCCCCAAAGGCACTGCTGTGAAGATGCCTGCTATGAAGAACCGTATGTTTGACAAAGTCTTAACTACCACCAAGCACTTACCAAAGAAATGGAATGCACAATTTGTAAATCTGTTTATTATGAATTTGGACGTTCACACCAGACTTATCTGTATGCACCTGCCTGTCATAGTGAGCACGCATATATGTGAAACAGGCTGACAGACTGGTAACGGAGAGGTTATCATGTATGAAGTGGTGCTCAAAGGCAAAGAAAGACAATGCAATCTGTGCTAAGGATAATCTTTCTTAGATTTTCAAACTCATAAGTATTGGGGTATTGCTAATGCCAGCCTATCAGATTTTTTCTGCACTACAGAGATATACCCTTCTGTCAGCTTTTATTTTTTCCTCTCAAAATTTCAATAAATAAAGCCTGAAAATCTCTTTTGCCTCAATTCTGAAAGGAGAGCTCTGAGAATGTGTTTCTGGAAGTACTAGGAGAAAACAAATTATATGTATCTTAAAATCAAACATAAAGAGAACTAATCAAGGGTCAAAAGAAGATCAAAGAAAGAACTCTTATTTAAGGGGAGAAATGTGCTGCGATTAAAACTATTTTGAAGGTAATATACCAGTGCTACAGGAATCTCTCTCAAAGGGCCTTATCTCAATACATTTAAAAAGAGTACAAGCAAGATGTTAAACTTAGCTGATAAAAAAGGAAAAAGAAACGTTTAAAGATAATCCACAAAAAAGGATTGTGATACAGATATGAAGATGGTATCTAACAGCTTGTTCCCTCATTTTCTTTCTGTGATTTTAGGGCTGTTGGTCCAACTGTTGGGCTCTATGACACCGGCTCAAGAGGCGTTTGGATAATGCTCTCATTAATATGCTTTAACTTTCGGATAGCCCTGAAGCGGCAGTTGGACTAGATCTTTGTAGTCCCTTCCAACTGAACTCCTACAATTCTAATTCTAAAACAAAAGTGAACATTCTATACTTCATTTATCGGGAGTGGTATTTGAAATATTTTCTCAAAATATTTCCCTTTCTTCAGGCTTACTTCTCCACATCCAAACACATCTGTATACACACAGTTGTTTATTACTTCAGATTGTAAGCCCGGTCTGAATGATCTGCTACAATTTCAGAGAAGGCAGAGCTATTACATTTGCTACTAGTATTTTTGAAAATGTAACACGAGAATTGGGTTTTAGGAATGAAATATAAAGATGGCAGTCTCCATTCCACTCACCTCAGAAAATGCACAAAACCCATATTGCCTTCTCTGACCTCTAGTCTACTCGGCCGACGGAGTGTGCAACAACAACAAACAACTGATCACTTTCATCTTCAGTGCCATGCTGATATGAACAACACACATCCACAGAATGCAATAACGCCAGGTTTAGGCCTAAACCCCTCAAGGCAGCAATGAACACCTACCAGCAGAGAGCTAACTGTACTGCTGGAAGAAATTAAAAACAAAGACTACTGGAAAAGTCAGAATCAAAGAAACTGACATAATGTAGACTAAATGTGGAAGCACCAGAAGTAAGGACAGGGAAAAGGCACCACAATGTATCTTCTGTGAATAAAAAGCAAAGTTCCAAAAAACCCAAATACATTCAAGTTATTGGTTATCTGAACCTGAAAACTGCATCCTGTGTACCCTGTGTCTGTCTGTGTGGCACAGGCAGGAGAACAAACTAGAAATTCTAATCTCCTTTCTATAAATAAATACAAGCACCACAACTCTGCTACAGCGTATGGAGCTACCTGCCTACGTTACGGGAGAATAACTGCAGCACTTCACATTACAGAAGCAAATGCATCCCACATCACACAACCTGAGTAAGTGGCCACAACTCGCTAGTCCTATAACTCTTGAATCTCAAAAAATTTTACCATTTGCTTTTTCCACTAACAGAGCTCTTAATGCTTTTGGAAGAGTTACTGTTGTTAGAGAAGTGCGCTTGCCAAATGGCTTCGTAACTCTGAAAAATGACTGCAATAACCTCTTCATTGCTAGGTTGCTTATTTTTTTTAGTATGTGGAGACCGGCAAATTTGTAGACAAAAAAACAACCCAAAGCCGGTAAGAATTGTACAAATTGAATCAGAAAGAGGAGGAAGCATTTCACTGTAGAATCCCACTTTGTATTTGGGAGAAGCTGATCTCAGAGCTTGCCAGCATGGGCAAGGAGCAGAAACACACACGGCTCAACAGCTACTGATTTTCATTTGAGTAACAGGCTGGATCTCCTTAGTCAGGCATACTGCAACCTGTTTCTACATGCTGTGTTAGGATTCTATCAGCCATACCTTGACCCACTTATCTGGATCAACAATTTCACTGAAATAAAAATAAACAACATTCTGCATTCTGGCAATGTGCCTTTCAAATGTTAAGTATATAAAGCACGAGCAGTCAACAGCATTTGACTGCACTTCCATAGATCCTTTATTTTTATTTAAGCACGTAGCTTATCTCTTCTCTAGCTGTCAAATTTAGCACAGCTGAATGTTAAACAGCTGTACAAACATTTGGTGATCCTGCTGAAAACCTGCAGAAAGAACCTTCCAGATACTGCTCTGGGGTTTTGACATTTTCCTTGTCGTACACTTCCATGTGGCCAAACCTAGAAGAACCAAGTAGTAACGCTCACCCAGCTTCCTCACAAATGTGATTTTTAGACTGGTGTCACAACCTATATATGTCTGCAGATGAGGTGCAAAAGAGGACATGCTGTGACAGGCGCACAGAGCTCTTGCAGAGCAGCAACAGAGACTTCGACTTGTCCCAGGTCGTTAACAGAACTATAGACCTGAGGTGTCAGGGCTGACCCAGCACTACAACATGATACAAGTGGTATGGAGCTGAACTTGTTGTAGATTTCTTGAACACAATGTTCAAGCTTCACAAAAGCTAGTTAAGATGCTGCAGTTGAGTGAGATTATTCAATGATACTGGCCCTCATGGTATTATTTACTGCTGTATGGTACCACCTCCAATACAGCATAGTCACACTCAGAGGTATAAGTCTCAGCTGTTCAAGGTCACCCTGACTTCATTTACAAATGTCTTTTTAATTGAAATATATTTATGAACCTTTATGAAATAATCTCTCACACTATCGATGTACCGATCTTTACTTATTTAATCCCCAGTGATGGAGCTTTTAAGAAAAAAGTTGGCTGTGTCCTGAGTTCGCCACACTCTGCTGTTGCTGATAAAATGTTCTCCCTCCCTGAGACTGTGGGGTGGAGAGCAGAGAAAAATTAGGGACTTTGGTGCTTTAAGAGATTTAGGATATCTTTGATTTTGCCATTTGTATTATTTTTGTTTCTTTAGGGTTTTTTTTTTTGCTGTTGCTGTTGTTGTTTTTAGAAGGAGGTGCATTATTCTTTTGGTGCTGTTGAACTGAAACAGTCTTGAAAATCTTGTTTCATTTCTTCTTGTGCAGGTATTTGCACATACAGGGCCTGCTTCTGCAGTGGCAAACCAAAGGCAAATTAGGCAAGCTATCAAGATGCCTGATTTACCTCCCTTCTCCCTGCAACGCACAACACTCTCCTTACCCCCCACCACAGAAGGGTTTCACAGTAGCTTAGCGCACCGCAGCTGTGACAATACGCCACCTCTGCCCTTCCCTGAGAGACCTGCTTACACGTGCTCCTGTGCACAGCAGCTCACGCCTCACAGGGAGGATTTCACAACATTGTATGCAGTGGCAGCACTGCTGCTCCAACCATGGATGTGCTACTCTTATAGATCAGGATGATGAGAACAGTAGGCAGGTTGAAGGGTGTCCAGCCTTGACTCCACCATGCACTTCCTTTGCAAGACACAGTCATCTGCTTTGGTGCCCTTCTCAGAGGTGTGATAGATTCTCTCTGTCCTTGGAGATCTTTAAATCAAAACTGTCTCTTTTTCTAGAACTACTGTTCCTATTCAGTGTTTCTTAAACCTATATTTCAATCACAGAAGAAAAAAGTTTTTGGGATCCCACTCCTATCCGACTACGTGGCAATGTGTGTTTTCCAAACAACGAATGCCACTTGACAAACCCCTTATTTTCCTAGGGACATGAGAGGAGGAGGACAGCTGTTTTATTTACCCGCACACATTAGGGTACCTCACCACTGCAGCTGTAAACAGAAGCACAGCAGCAGGACAGCTCCACATTGCCCCACTAGCACCAATTCACCTCACGCCTGTCTGCAGGACAGGAAACTGTGGTTTAGATGTGGTACTAGGGGACATGGTTTAGCGGTTTAGTGGGCAGTACTGGTGGCAGTGGATGGTTGGACTAGATGATCTCAGAGGTCTTTTCCAACGTTAATGACTCTATGATACTGGCACACACAGCCCTCCCTCATAGTCTCAGAGCACCCATTTTTTTCTTGAAATAACCACTCCAACCATTCCTACAAGGTTCTGGGGAACTCAACCCCTCTGTGCTCTCAGTTTTTACACCACATTACTAAGCACAATGAGTTTCACAATAACTGACATGACAGCACCTGGGTCTGCTCTCCTCCTCACTTGATAATGCCTCCTGGCCCCAGCAGTTCCTCTCCAAGGTTTTCCAGTTAAGTGCGACTGAAAGTCACATTTTTGTAAGGTTTGGGTTAATCAAAAAGCAAGTGAACTAGGTGTTTTCCATCCTTCTGCAAATACAAAGCTTGGGCAGATTGCCAATCGTGCTGCCTGCAGCTTGACACAAGAAACGGGAGAACACAACAGCCAGAATCCAGGTACTTTACATGCATCCAGATGCCAAGAAGGAAATGCCAACAGTGCACGTACAGTTCAGCACAAGCTTTAGAAATAATTTGTGCTGTGGGGGGAGGGAAACGTTGTCCGTATGAAGTGTTAGAAATCCTAGGTGTCCATAGGAAGTATTAGAAATTAATCCTAAATCCCTGTGTTCTCTCCTTTCTCGAGTGCATTATTGGCTTACTCGGTTACCGTGCAGCAGCAGCTCCCACATTATCTCTGTGCACGCATGCCCAAGCATCCCTCTTATCTATCCAACACTTTGCAGCACTCCCCGTCTTTGTGAGCACAATGAACTCTTCAAAGTAGACATTCTTTTGATGCTTAAACAATGAATATTGAAATTGGAAGGTAATTCAAAATACCATACAAATTGATAAGCCCCAGAATATGTCCTCAAACACTCTAGGAGTCATGAAAGCCAAGAGAAAAAACCATGTGAATTTATAATAACAATTTAGGGGAAAAAAACCTATTTTCATTGTCCTTTTTACAACTACACTCCTGTGCAATCTTTTTGAAGGAACTATTTTTGTTCATTAAATTTGCAAGGTGTGCAACACAGTACGTGCACTTGAATTTGATCTTCCTGTCAAAGAGAAATACAGATTAATGGCTTTTCTCTGCTGCTTTATTTCAGTTTTCATTAAGCATGAAAAAAATGGTCTCTTGCACGCTAGCTAGATGAATCTCATCATAAACCCACCAAAACAATGTGATAATGCACACACTTGACAGTTAAGTTCTTGAGTTCATGGGATCAATAACAGAAGAGTCAAATTGTTAAAAAATTGCTCAAACATAAAGCTGTTGGATGGAAGGAAAAACATCCAACAAGTAGTGAGTACTGACACTCAAATACTACTGCTGTTTCTCCTCTCACACGTCTTTGATCTATTTTACATCTTAAAACACTGTAGAAATTCTTGGGACTTTTCCTAATGCAGTACATAGATATCACCACCTTCATGTCACCTGGTTACCTTCACAGGTAACCCGTGACTGCACTTACAAGGCTCTCTCATGGGGGAAAACAAAAAAAGTGGCAGTAGTTAGAAGAGTGACTAAAATCCCCAGCACGTTTTCAGCTCTCTGAATTGAAGATGCTGATTCACTGTGAGCTGACTGCAAAAGCTTCTCAGCAACAGAAAGATGCAAAGGATTTGGACAGCATTCCAAGGGAGTGCAGGACTAGAAGACACCTTCTGGGCCATCCAAGCTAATTTCTGATTGCAGGTCTCCTCCTATGTGTCCCGTTTGATGCTCCACACATTGCTCAAGCTAAAGACAGCCTCATGTAGGAAAATTTTAATTGATCTCAGATTTCACTGACGCTAACAACAGTTCAGGTTTATACATTAAATAAGAATTGTCACACACACCCATTCAGAAGGGTTGCTTTTTCTTCTTTTTTCCCTCTTCTAACAAGCTGTTCCAATCACATCCAACATACATAATATGTTTCTCCTTTGTTAGATTACCAAGTCAGAAAACAAGGTTGCAGTTGCAGGGGAAAGTACAAGGAGAAAGGATGGCTTCTACCTGGGTGTGATATAGCACGATAACATTTTTGGTCTCTGTGTGGTCCCAGGATAACCCAGGGACTCTCCACAACGGTACAAAAGCTAGCAGATGAATGACCAGCTAACTAGTGGACAAACAAGACTAACAGGTGCTCTAGAAGATCAGGGAATTGCACTACACTGAACCGTGTTAGTAACAAAACCAGACCAAGAACAGTGTCTTATCTAAAAAAAATATGCAAAATCTGAATCAGAGAAAAGTGATTTTATGTGGATGATACTGAGTTTATTGCAGAAGGAGGCTGTATATTTTAAGTAAACCTAAAATAGACAGCTCATACACATATTTGTTAGTTTCACTTCAGTGAAACGCAACTTACAGAAAAAGCATCTTTTCAATGAGGAAAACCAGCTCCTTGTTCAGTTGCCATCCTATCAGGTTACAACTGAGACATGACTTTTCCATCCTTTCTACAAAGAACAAGACTGCAAGCTTGTTCTGCAGAAATGTTTCTAGGGGAGCTGCAAAACACCAATAAACTCACTATACAAAATAATCACACTACTGAATCAGGGCAATCGCCCTTATCAACAAATGTGAGAAATACTGCCAAGGATCTGTCATTTAGAAATCAGAATCAATATCTTGAAGATTGTTGAAATGAGAATTTGTTAAGGCAAAATACGTGCCTCAATCTATCAAACGTCTGTGGAAGTGAAACTACCTACACAAATTACGAAATCATGTTGGTTGCATGGTACTTACTTCCATGCAGCACATTTTGGGTGGGATTTTTCATCTGATACACTGAATTCAAGTGCCCATAACCTTAAGTGACCAAAGAGCCTAGCTGGTGTGTGGAACCCTGCCATATATTCTTCCAGCTGCAAGAAGTAGAGGCTGTGATTCTCACCTTCCCCTTTTTCACCTCAGAGCTTATTTATTTTCCTTAAGCATCTGAGATGAGGACACCTCTTGCCAGGAGGCAAGAGGGGAGGAAAGAACAGAAAAAAGAGCAAACTGAGAAAAACCAATGCAACACATTGATTAGATTGAATAAAAAGATCCAATAAATTGAAGAAAAACACATGCAGTCAAGACCAGGGGACAAAAAAAGAAAAAAAAAAACAGGTAATGACAAGTGTTTCTTATACAAGCTTAATTTTTTTCATCTTAGGTTGAAAGTGTATGATTTTTAAAAACAGTAAAATGCAAATTTAAAAATTAAATTTAGACACAACAACGTTCACAGATGTTCCAGCTGAGTCAATTACACAAAGAGAGGCTGGGAGAGGAAAAACTCTGAGATTTTTTTAGGTTCAGGTCAGTGCTCACTCTTCAAAAGTTTTCATCTAATGGCAAACACCAATTCACTTAACACCTTGTGTTCTTGGTATAAATTGATAAAAATGAAACTGATACCCAATTTCATTAAAACTCAGTGGAGAAGCTGTGGAACTGTTCTATAACAGAGGACATTGTAACTGGTATCATTTATTTATTAGTGGAGAATTCACTATACAAACAATTGAAATGATTTTTCTGTTTCATAAAATTTTCTCCCTCTTCTATTTTTTTTTTTTTGTCTGAACAAAAAGGTTCAGAAAAAACCTCTGCAGACTGCACTATAGATGAAGTTCAGAGCACACCACACTCCAGTTTGTGACTGTGCTTTTTAACCACTGCTTTAATTTACTACACCACATTACTGGAGTCGTTCTCACTCAGAAGTCCATGCAAGAAATATGCTCACAGGTTGCTTTTAAAGAATTTCTAAACGGGAATTTACATGTACAAATGAAATGACTGCATCAGATGCTCTCAGAAGCTGATACTAATTTACATTAAGGAGAATATTCTGCAGCCTTTTTTTCACACTCACGGATATCTGAGAAATACAGCAAATACGGAGATTTTTGGAATGCACAAAGCTATGTGTCTGTCGGCAGGCTGCAGGAAGCTTTCAGCCTTTCAGACGGGGGTCCAGATAGAACTCAGAAAATAAAGTAGCTGAGCATCTTTGCTTTTCCGTACTTTACCACAGCTGTGCACCTGCAATATTAAAAGTGGTGTTTAGTGTACATGTAAATGTCTAGCACGTAAGTGCTTAGATCTTTTTTCCTTTAAAGCATAATAAGCGCAAATTTCAGCTTG
The DNA here is from genome assembly GCA_013396635.1 of Penelope pileata. Classification (NCBI taxonomy): domain Eukaryota; kingdom Metazoa; phylum Chordata; class Aves; order Galliformes; family Cracidae; genus Penelope; species Penelope pileata. The sequence continues at coordinate 182,768 of WBMW01005462.1, forward strand.
CTGAGGGACAAAAAAACTAACGTTAGATATGCCCAAAAAATTAAGTCTCCATCTTCATTTACTACATACTGAGATCTAAAATATTTTAACATTTGTGGAGAGCACAAGAGACCACAATGTCATTATTATTTCCATATGAATTACAGATACGCAACTGTTGAACTGGAAATGATACGTTTTACTTGTATAGTATATATTTTAAGAAGAAATAAAGTTAAGCATGTTAATTGGTTACTTCTGTCCATTGTAATTTCAGAATAGGAAAACTGAGAAAAATTCCAGCAAAACAATCATTAAAAACATACTGAGAGTATGTTTTCCATTGGCTCTGCAATATATTCAGTTCTGAAACTTTTGTGTAACTGATTACATCTTTTTTTTTAACTTCTAAGAGTAAATAGCAAAACTAATTAGCTGCATACTATTAAGTTAATGCACATTTATCTACAACAATTCAATTCTGACTGTGAAATAATCTTTCTAGCCCATAATTACACTCCAGCTTAATTAGCATAATTTCCACAGCACATTCTTTATTAAAGAAGCTGACATAAGGGTTGGTCTTAAATACCAAGGATATTCTAGACAACTAGAAAAAGGGAAACAGACATAGCTGCATTAAACACCTATTATATCATACAAGATAGCACGTGTAAAACAGAAGATGAATTAAACACTATCTGCACTATAACAAGCATCTGAAGCTGCTTTCAGAGAAGATGAGCAAAGCACTCAAGGACTTGAGATGTCCTTGCCAGCAGTGACAGCACATCCTGCCCAGCTCTGTCAGCCCTTCCCTGCATGCCATCCCTCTCAGCAAGGGCTGCCAGCAGGTTACTTATTATCCCATTCTGTGTATGAGCTTCCTTGATGATGCCTCTGTGAGTGGCTCTATGAAGGAAAATGAATGCGGTCTCTTATACCAATTTAATAGCAGCCAGTCAATTCCCACTGAAGAGAGCCACTCTAAGTGAGGACACATCAGTCACCAGGCTCACTTGGTCCTTGGTTTGCTGGTGGGGATTTAATAACCAGACTGCCAGATGGTAGCACCTGGGCCTCTTAGGGGCACTTCGTTGCCTGGTGCTGGGCTGAAAATATCAAACTAATTTTCTGTGGGCTAACGAGCAGCACGTAGGCAACGGTATCTGAGTACTGCGGTGCTTGATGCAAACAGGACAGTTTGGAGGAAAGGCCTAGTAACTCTGAATCATCTCATTCTCCTCCTGCTCAGGTCTGTGACATGCTGGATGTCAGTGAACATCAGATTTATGCTGCTGGGCTACGAAACGTAGCCTCTATTTGCACCACAAACAGAACCTCTCCTCACAGCTAACTGGAACAAAAAAAAATACTCCCTTCTGCCTTCATCTGTTTCTAAATACTGGAAGTTAAAAATGAACTGTTATCTGAAGTGCTCTCGGGCTCTGTGAAGGATTTTGACTAAATACATGCTGCTGGTGACAGTGTCCTTGTGCTTTTCTAATAGAATAGTTAGAAATGGTAAAAAGACAATTTCACCTGTGGAGGATTATCACTTATTGTGTGAGACAATGAAAGGCACTGACTAAGATTTTCAAAATCACCAAGGTGGTTTAAAGGCAAAATCCTCACAAAGGATTTTAATTTAACTAGATTTCCAAAGTGCTTAAGACTTTCCTGAAAATGTACACTTCAGCTTTTAAATCACACAGGGCCTTTTAATAACTTTACTCCCTCTAATTAACTTCTTATTTTGAGGTTACTTCTACTAAGCAGGACCAGGACCAAAACCATCTCTGCATACTAAACAGTCATTGAATCCTGCTGCTGAAATGTAACACAGGAGGCGATGTCCTCAAATTTCAATGTAAATTTAGAGCAACAGAAACTAAGAAATCAGTTCTTCAAGAAAAACAGATCAGCAGTACCTATTTCACCTCATTGCTTTCTTATGAACACAAACAACTATGCAAAGCTTTCTTGATCAGAATTTAGGATGAGGAAATACATCATAAATTAGGCTATAAAACCACTGCTATTTTTATTCAGACACACAAATGATGCATCAACTGCTGTTCAAGATGTTTCTAAAGGAGAAGAAAATCTGAAGCTGTCCCAGGAAGCTGCACTGCCTTCACTCCGGGAGTGATGCAATTTGATTCTGAGGCAGCCTCAGCTCTAAGAGGAATGGAGAGAGAGGCAGCAAGGCCATGCTATCTAGTCTAGCACACAGAAAACCTGCTTGGCCTTTGAGTCCCTGGCTGCGTAGGAGGATGCTCCTGGGACAGGCACCTTGTTGCCTGTTCTGAGTCAGCACAGGGCAGGTCTGCTCATGGCTGAAGTTTTGCAGCTCCCCCCAGTTTACAACACAAAGCGAACAGTAGCTGAGCCTTTGCTTAAAGCCATCCCTTTCAGCTGCAGTCAAACACATTCAAAAGTCAGAAGTATGTAACAAACTTTTCTGGGTTAACTCTTCTTGTAATGGTTAAGACCAGAATTCACAAGCAATAGAACCAGTCATGATTTCTAATAGACTTCAACTACCATTTCCAATATGGTATCATTTTAGCTATCTGTTTAGAATCTAATTATCTAAAAAGATATGGTAGCTGAGATTATATAAAAAAAGCCCTACTGGTTGTGGCTGCCATGCTAAAGAGGCCTGGCTGTAGGTAAGTCAACTTTGTTTGTCAAACTATGCACTCAAAATTTGTGCACCTATAATTACTAGCCACTTTTAAAATTGTGGTCTCTTGTTTGTCCTGTATTTTCTCTTTGACAGTTATTTAGCTCTGCCAATTTTTCTTTGCCTTCGCTTTACAGAGCATCAGAGCCCTAAGAACAGAAGAAAGAAATTCAGTTTCAGTCTTCGATCCTGCAGCTTTGAGTCATAAGATAAAGAGTTATGGCTTGAAGACATGAGATAAAAGCAAAGCAATATACTCACAGCCACAAACTCAATGAATTAAACCAAAAAAAAACCCTGTGGGTCAGGCAGAGATCATGCAGAGTAAGCACAGCAAGAGACAAGGAAATGGGAGGCATAACCGTATTGTTATCTTTTCCATGTCATTTCATTTCTCTATACGTCTGTACTGCTACCTATGAAAAAGCCCTTCTGAAAGAATTTTGAGAGGTTTCTGTAAAAATCACTGAACTCCAGGGCAAAATATTATTACCTGGTGCTGCCATAGGGTTGCAGAGCAGACACTGAGGCCTGGATGGTTTTAAAGAAGGTGAAAATCCAAGATACAAAGAGCCCTCAGTAGGCAGATTATTGACTACAATTTGTTAAATAAGCCCAGTGCTAAAAGAAAATGAGAGTAGCTCAGTAAAAAGCAATTTGTTTCACATGCCTAAAGAAGTTCTGTTTTTCATTTAAGTTGCAGGGTGCTTTCCTTTTGCCCTAAAAAATGGATTTCCTTAGACTAGGCTCCTCATATCCCAGTACTGAGAACTGACACCGACTGGAGAATATATTCACAATACACATAAGGAGAGGGAGAGAGATGCTTTAAAAAACAAGCCAAAAAACCCAGCAACTCTACATCTTATTAAAAACAATCCTGGTGCATGTAGCCGCAAGGGAGGTCAATCACTAGTACTCACTGAGGATAGAACTTAATAAAATGACATCTTAAGTCAGCATTTTACCTGTTCTTTTACCAAGTTGTCAATAAAATACGTGAATGCCTCTTACAGCTGAATGCCTGGGGAAGTTTAATGACTTGTTTCAGCATGTTAGAATTGCTCCTGGTTTTTACTTTATATACTCTCCATGGCAGTTTTATCTTACATCTTGTATGAGTCTGGGATGTGCAAACTGTACAGGTGAGTATTTATCTGCTACCATTCACCAGATTCACCAGTATTTAGCAGCCTTTATCATCACCATCTCAATTGTTTACCAATTGGCATACATCTAAATACCAATCCCATCACCTCCCTTAAAATCACTTTCACCTTGAACTGTTACCAGGTAAAAAGCTTACAGTTCTAGCGAATGCTGCTAGCCTTGGCAATGATTTCTTCCTGAGCAAGAAAGGATAACATTCTTAACTGTCAAAATCTTAGTTATCACCATGACTGCTCAGCACTAGATTAACTTCTTAAACCTTTTAATTTTTATATTGAAGTCACATACTTAGCGGCATTCTTTATTCCTTTATAAGCGATAGCAAACTCAAATGATCAAGAAGTTCATTTTTTTAACTGAAATTCTTGTTGCATATTTCATTAACTGCACTTTATTCCTATGAGTTTGACACTGAATTTTATCCAACATACGTATCTTTATAAAGGACCTCTACAACAATACACAGCACAGCATCGGATTCCCAGGGGCCTCCTTGATGAGGACAGTATAATGTAAATGAGGTAGAACCAGGAGCACTATAGGTATTTTTCTGTTATCCTAGAGAAGACGTTTGAGTGTTGAAGATCAAATATGCAGTGTGCATATTTCATGACTAATTAACTGTTCCTAGAAGGATACAATTCTGGTAAAGGTGCTCTGGGGTATTAATCAAGAGGTAACTGAACTAGGAAGTAGGTAACTGAACAAATCCAGCCATATTTGATGTTCTTATTGGCTTCACGGTTCTCATAAGTAATCATTAAGAATGCATTCATTACCACATTAAACCTTCTGTTATGTCTGCCCCAAGAATATCAGCTTTGGTTGATAGCAAAACTCGTAAGCAATACGCTTCCCTATTTTATTGTCATTTTTATTTATTTTCCCTATTTTTATTTTATTTTACTGCATGCCTACCATTATATTGACTTTTACGCATCTCAGAGTTAAGGGTTCTAGGGAAAAACTGCTTGAAAAGACTTGCTGTGAGGTAAAAGTATGAGCCCTACATGTTCAAAAGATACCCACTGCCCATTTCATTGCTGGGCAGGTCAATGCTCATGATCTTCAGGTATGACTGCATTAATTATGAGCAGTTCTCAACATATCAAAATCAAACAACTATATCAGAGTTTACTGCAATGATTCAGCATAATCTGAACAGACCAGAGCTCCACTTGGACACTGAGGAGGCAGCGCTCAGCTACAGGACTCTCTGTTACTACTTCATGCCATGTCAACCCTGTGGATGATGAGAAGTTACACAACAGCCTGTCCCAGAGGACATTACTCTGGAAGGAAACCTGCCTCTGCCCACTCAGATCATGACCAGGTCAGGGCTGTTCCACCATTTAGGGACGTGCTGACCCTAGGAAAACACATATGGAGAGGACCAAGATCATGCTTGCATGAAGTGGTTGCTGATACAGCTTGAGAAGTTTTAGCCAGTCTCACTTTGTGAGAAGAGCTCATTTACTCATATAGCTTTAATCTTGTCACCAAAAACCAAGAGAACAGCTGAGGAAAAAAAAAACAACAGAACTCATTAAAGGGTATTTTTTTCAAACTTCCTATCAGCTTAACCATGCTGAAAGATCAGGCGTAAGCTATCTTTCTAGCACCAAAGTGCCAAAATCATAGTGAAAGGTGAGCGCATAGCTCCTACGATACATTCACTTCTTTGCTCTCAGATTATACTTATGCTTCACTAGCTCCAGGAAGATGTAAACCAAATTTCCTCATCACTGAAATACAAGCACTTCGTCCCTATGTGGAGTGGAGTGGCTTGTGAAGTCAGAGCGAAAAGACTGATGCCAATTCCATTTGATAGGGAATATGATGAGGTCTCTTCTAATGTTTCTTTAGATGTAGGTGGGGAGGGAAGATGATTTTCTTGCCTTTCATCCGCTGGTCAGCTGTCATAAGGAAAATAACTGGCATTATAGAGCCTTCTTTAAGGACCCTGCAACACTTTTAAATATGATGGGCCTGCTCAATTCACATCTCCTTTTATTCCATAGAAAACCGAGGGTGGGTTATTAAAGCTCTTTCAGACACAGGTAAGCAATCTCAATTTACGTGTGTGTGACACAGAGATTGGCACAACCAGATTGTACATGAACATCATTAGAAGCTGGCATTTCAGGCTTTGTTTCTGACAGAGCAGTTCCCTGCCACTTCTCTTACTAATTCTTCAGTGTCTGGCTGATTGCCCCATACTCGTACCTGCTCTTCTGGGAGCTTAGGGAGGACAGGGATAGAGACAGGAAAGTTCATTTGGCTGATCAGCAAAGGGAGGAGGAATGCTCACTTTGGGAAAATAGCAGGATGGTGAAAAACAGAAAGGCAGAGACTGAGTGGGGATTGTACTCCTACGCTGGTTTAGAATTGAAACTGCTCTTCAAAAAAAAAAAAAACTGGTATAGCACCCATCACTATTAAGTTGCAGAATGTCACATCTCTTCCTGTAACACCTGCAGAGGTTTTCAAGACTCTTGTAAAAATCTGAGGTGTTTTTAATAGGTGTAATGAAATCCCAGATATTAAAAATTCTTGAGTACTCAAACTCCTCTCCAGTTTTAATGGAGACAGAGCACAATACAATAATTGCCAATATTTGATTTTCTGAACTGTACTGCATTGTAATTTTTTAATGCTGACTACTGCTGAAACTAACAGGAGATATCAGAAGAGGGTAAGACCATCTACCACAGAACTGACTGACGATGAGACTGACACAGCCTAACAAACTCTACAGTTCTCAGTGAGATGTGTAATTCATTTCCCAGTCAAAGGACTACCCAGAAAAATTAAACAATGATGTGATTTCTGTAAAGAATTGGTTTAAGGTATATTCACAGCAAACTGACCTTCGAGTATCTGCTGAAACAGACAAAACAAACAAAAGAAACACCTATTCCTCCTCCACCAAAATAAAACAAAAACCTATATAATTTTCTGATCCTGAATGTCCTGGCATTGGTAGGACACTGACCTTTGAAACCCATAGAATTTTAATTGCCAGACTTTAACTGCATGAGTTCCTCGAGACAGGCAACCATTAGCTCCAGAATACTGCAGGCGGGGGACAGCTTTCAGAATAGCACATTCAGAGGATGCCAAGGCAGTACACCAGCATCTCCCTAAGACACAAAAAAGTGGTGCCAGAAAACATACTTCAGGAGCACTGAAAAGTGCAGGCAGCCTGGAAAACGCGTGCTGCAGGAAGTTCTCTTCACTTAATCACTAGGATTTGTGTATATTTCTGCAACCTAACCTCCTACTCTTGTTTTTTTTTTTGTTTTTTTTTTTTAAATCTTTAAATAGAATAATCACTTCCACATAGAAGTTCAGCTACTGTTTTTGTTCGAGTAAAGGAAGCAAAGATAGCAGAGAGAAACCTTCTCCTTTAAATAGCTATTGATCTTTCGTACATTTACAGAAAACCTCACAAGTTACAAACACTTTATTCTTTCCTTTCCACAATCTTTTCATACACATCAAAACTAGCAATTAATGGTGCTATATTTTGTGGAACGACCAGTATACTGGAAGATAATGATGTCCAAATGTCTAGGATGGCACAGGAAAACAAACACAGCACCAACAGCTTTACCACCAATTAGTTTAAAATAGCACAAACCTGTAAACTGGCCATTAAGCAAAACAAGAACAAAACCAAAAGCTGTCTTTTTGCACCATTCAACTGGATCCTAATGATCTAATTTTTTTCTAAGATATATTCAACTTATCTTTTATGTTTTACTGTAAAGGTAGTTGCAAAAACATTTAGTTTAGTTTATCTATGACACATTCTAACGCTTTTCGTATTATGAAGCTAATTCAAGGATAGACAGCTCTCGGTCCTGGATGAAAAACTAGAACCTAATACATACAACAGGCATTACGTTTTTAAACAAAACAGTTTAAAAAATATCTTTGTAATGCGAATGAGGTCAAACTACCACTGCACAGAAGAGCTGTGTTCGTGCACATGCACCCTAAAATGCAGTTTATAAGCCAGAACAAGATAGCTAGCTGCGTGTCCCGCTTCACAAAACAACTAAATGATTTGAGGACAGCCAATTTTACCCTCGTTTTTGCAGCATTGGTTAAACAGTAGTATATAGTACATAATGACTGCCTGCCATTGACACATAATGCACTTACATGAGTTTTTTTGTGTTGATTTTTTTTCCCCACTAATAAAAAGAGGGGTAGGATATACCAATAACATCTCTGTAACATTCTTTTTTCAAACTGTATATATGTGACTGTGACTACAAACTTCAAATCAAATCAAAAACAGTGGCAGAGGAAGCTGTATATCTTAAATTTTTGATGGGTTACCAGGTATTTTTCTTAGTGGGACTTCAATTCAGTTGTTCAGCCATATAGCTCTACCACAACCAACTACCAAGGAAAATTTAGGATCAGCAGATCAGACTAAAATCCTCAGTGGGGTTGCTGCTGGCATTTAGCTCACCAGGGAGATGCATGTCTTAACTGCCATAGCTACCCGGCTCTGAACACATACCATTTGTGTACAATGACATTCTGTTAGCAAACTGCACTACTGAGCAATCCCAACTTTATTAGATCCTTAAATCCTAATTTGTTTCAGGCTGACATGACAGAGTATGTTTTGGCTCCTGCTGTTAGTGATATTGTTGCAATGAAGAAAAAACCCATCTGTATCTTCCCACACAGTCAATGACTGTGAGAATCTGCGTGCTAATGGATTTTTTGCTGCTCTGGAGTGTGAAGGAATTAAAATTTATCTCTACCACAAACAGCATGAATGAGTATTCAGATTTTCTACCTTTTTTTTTTTCCTGGTAGTACTTTCATTGTATAAATGTACACTTTATCTACACAATTATGTTTTCTAAAATCTCCAGTCTTCTCATCAAACAGTCAAACAGTGCTGTGGGTGTTGCAGCTGTGCCACTATACTTGTTTATCAATCAGATGTTTTGAGTCAGTCTGGAACTGCTGGAACAGTATAGAAAACAGAAGTTGATAGTGGATGAAAGGCTACTTGGGGCACACTTGTGAGCATCATTTAGGAATCGCAAAGCACAAGCTCAGATCACAGATATAAGGACTAACCGACAGAAAGGACAGCACGTGGTAAATCTGGACCATTAGGCTTAACACAAAAGAGTGCAAAAGCATCCTAATCTTCAGTTTCTCTAGAAATAAAATATTGCTTAATAGTAGACTAGATTTTAAAAAGACTTTATGAAGCACTGCATAGGAACCAAAATCTTTTACTGCACCACAAACAAAGGCTCATAGTTTTGACAAGCGCAGCAGTGGAAAATAACAGACTTCTATTGTTTGTGTCTAAAAGGAACGTGGAATATATAGATTAATCCAATACTTATTTTAAGATGTATATGTTCAGAACAATGAAATGATTGTCAACAAGGTTTTCAATCTGAAGATCAAAAAAATAAAAACCCAAATCAAACAAACAAAGTAAAAAACTTCAACAAAAACAAAATTCCTAACTGCACATACCCCTTGCAAGTTTTTAGTTGGATGCTGGAAGATTTGATGAAGAGAAACAGACCTCCAACAGGCAGTAGATGATATTGCCAAATTCCAGAGATACTTCAGGGCTTACTATTTGAAATGCTAAGGAACTTGTTAAGAAAATCAAAGTTGTTAAAGATGTCATGCTAAGTACTATGTTAGCAAGTAGGGAAAAGCCATTCTGCTCTGGGCCAGGCTAATGCTTCATCTCAGTCACTCTTTTCAAGCACCACCACCTTTTCATTACTGACATAGTGACAACCAAACAGCCACTTTAATAGAACGACCTGTTATCTTCAGAAGACCTTTGTTCTTGCCTCATATCAGATTAGAATCCATTTCTGCGTATCTGCAAGTAGGATTTTTTTCCACATACCTATACATTTACCCAAACAAATTTAATCTGATCTTGTTATGGGATCTTTCCTTTCTTCTTCATTTGTCCTTCTATATTAATAAATGAGCTCAGTTGTGTTCTTAATTGCTATTTCTATTAGTTTGATACAAATGTGATGTAACTATGAGTTGCCTACACCTACTTTGAAGACCTTTTAGAGAACAGCCATTATGTTGCAAATGCCCCATGCATAGAAGCATTCGAAGTCAGATCGGATGGGGCTTTGGGCAACTTGGTTAGTGAGAGATGTCCCTGACCACAGCACAGGTTGGACCAGATGATCTTTAAGGTGTCTTCCAACCCCAACACTTCTATCAATCCAAGATTAAACAGTTTCTGGGGGCTAAAAGAGGAAAAGGTCACAACACTATAGCCTACAGTTGGACTATTTTGTTTCTCAGTGCTCTTACTACTCTTGGATGAACATGATCTAGTCCTGGTAATTCCTTATTTAGAATTTGTTCCATATGTTTTGCCATCAGTGCTACTTACATGGTAAGTTCATTTTCCCTCCCTCAAAAAGAAGAGGGAGGGAAAAGGAAAACTTTTCATCTGCTCAAGTGTTTTGATGGAAACTGCACAGCTGGCAAAGAAACTGGAAGAAAGATGTGCAACAAACACTGTGATTCACAGGTTCAGCTGACTATTGGCTAAGTCCACACGAACACTGTGATACTGAGAACATTTTCAACAAACTGGTGTATACCATTCTTCTCTATCCCACATAAGCTCTTGTCATTTCTAAGCTTTGCCTATATTGATTTCAGGATGTCACGTTCCAGAGACATCACCATTTTAACTGATGAGAGAGATCACAAGTGACATTTTCCCAGTTCAAGAGCTAGCAATGATCTGAGAACCAGCACATGTTTATGATATAAAGAACTGCACAAGTCAGATTGCAAATAGCATGGGTTAAGGCAGCAACAAAGTTAATGGCTTCCAATTTCAGAGCTTGCTGTTTCTCAGTGATATGATCGAATGGCAGGTCACCTCTAAAGCAGCACAGCAAAGGAAACCTCAAAATGTTTTTTGCGAATCCAAGCATATGAGAATGGGAAACACCAACACCTTGCAGGCCAAGGTTCCCTCTCAATCTTCATCACAATAAAAGGAATAAATCAAAATATTTCTATAGGTAATCTTGGAAATGTTTATCCTTTATTATTGACAATACGATGTAAATGCTTTATTAGACTCATTGCATCTAGTAGGTTTGGTTAGTCCTAAAATCTGCTTGCTTTTTAAAAATAAAGGGTATTTTAATAAAGTTAGGACTTGATTTATGTCATATTTCCAAATTAGCTTGCATAAAATTGTATTTATTATGAATTTTAAAATCTTACAAATAAAAGTTCTCATTTCTTATTATGTTCTGTCTCCTCCACAAATGACAAACCACTTTGACATATGAATCAGTCACATCTATTCACTAGACAGATTCACTTTATGATTAACAATGTTCAAATGCTGCATTCAAGTTCTTCCTACCTCTAAAAATTCAGTGCCTAATAATTAGAGTTGTAGAAAATACCTTAAGTAAAATCAAAATTAGAGGAGACATCTCTAGTTTGAAAATTCATTGATAATTTGAGAAACAGTTTGTATTTACTGGATAATGCGCTGGGATTAGGGAACTGAGTTCCAGATTTGAGAACACTGGTTTCATTTATGGCTCTGCAAATGTTAAGGAAAAGAAAAGATCAAATTTAACATGGTACCACAAAATAAAGAGTTCTCAAATTTTATAAAATGCAAAATTTGAAATAAAATTCAAGGTTAAGTGCATGGTTGGACATCGAAGGACTTTTTAATTTAAAAATATTATGAATTAGAACTTCTTTATGGCCCTATCTTATGTTTCTTCACATAAAATTTGTGAATATTATGGGGGAAAGGAAAAAAATTGTAAATTGGACTGAGGCATTCTGAATGTTCCAAGTTCTTCCGTCTCCTACAGGAATTATGCAGCTCCAGATCACGTCCAGCATACATGCCTTGGCAAACCTTGTTGTCTTAGTAAGAGGCTGATTCCTTCCTGACATCATGCATAATTCATATTAATAATTTCGTATTAATGAAAAAAGAGTAAGCTAAAAGAACACCAGCACAAAACTAAACAGGACAGTAGCCTCTGAAACAAGGTATTAAAAGAAAGAAGAAAGGTATCTGATTTTCAGAGGAGTTACAATGTCAATACTGAGCTGAGAAAGCATGCTCTCCTTTGGGAGTGTAACTCCCCTTCTGCTCATCCCTGTTCACTAATAGCTCATTCTAATATATTGAAGTTCGGCTTTGTATTTCCTGCTTTGGTCTTTTCATTGGAAAACTATCATAAATTGGATTGTGAGAAGTCAAGTTCTATAAATATTTTCAATTATAGATTTTAATATTCATCTTCCATCAATGAGAAAATTCAGATTCCCTTTTAGAAGTAACAAAGGTTGATGTTATCTGCTTCTCCATTATTTTCAGATTTTGCAATTTGCTTCTTCATTGAAGAGTAAAAATTTGATTTAGATAAACACAATTATTTACATTCTTTAGCCAAATGTTTGTCAGATGAACTGGAGAACAGCAACAATTCTGGATACCCAAAGGAATTCGCAAAATTTTTGCAAATACGAATCCATGCAGAAAATTTTAATTAGCTTTTGCTTTCCTGTGTTAAATTTAATGCACAGAGGGTGCTCATCCATCTTTGGACTAATTCTGAAGAATTATTTTCTTACACATGATCCTGCTTAGCTTTAACATAATGCATTTTTTTGCACTTGACCACAGAAAGAAATCTTGCAAGTTACTGCAGCTCAAATACTTTATCTCCAAAATACGTTTAGCTATCCATTATTATTCTTCATCATTCTTTGCATTCTCTTTCTACACATTATCAATTTGTATGTAAACAATAATATTTTACTTATTTAAACTTCTAGCTCTTTTATATTTCTCCGTACATCTCTGCTAAAAAGTCTTCCAAATAAGCAGCTTTCACCACTATGCTTCCTCACTCCCTCTTCCCTTTTGTTAATAAGGATATCTCGTTTAGAATGATCAGATACAGAGATTATTAAAAAGAATAATCAAGAACCTAAAATACTAGCTTTAATAATCATGCCTTTTCATAAGCTCTTGGAATAGATGACAGCCGCAAAAAATATGTGAAATAATTTGAGTCACATTTCATGAAATGCAAAGCTAAATATTAACACATTTCGCATAAATATATTAAATGCTCTACATGCTATTAAAATATTTATGTTACGAGATAGAGGATTTGGAGGCTAAGATGCCAGAAATATAGATTTGTATTCAGTTTCCTGTAGCACAAACACACATCAAGACAATCACACTGAAACAACAACCACATAATATTTATGATCGGTGGAAGTTTATTTATTAAGTCTGTAATAGTGTTTTTAGAAAAACGTCCAGGGTATAGATGAAAATATCAGATAAAATAAGGCTTAGTAAGTGAAGCAATGCTTTCATTCTTGAGTATTGGATAAATTCTTGTCACTTACACCTCTATATGTCAAGTCTGTTCTGTTAGAAGACTGCTGAATATTTCAGTGTTCAGTAGCCACATAACCTTTCTTATGCAAAACTCACTCTGGCACAAAATACCTTTGAAAACACCTGTATATTCTCAGCAAAAGAAAAAGAATAGTGCACTGTTATGCTGTTATACTGGAACCAAATACAAATATGTACTCACAGTGTTGGAAAACAAAATATGAGGGTGAAAGCTCAGGAAGAGTTTCTCTGAAACAGCAGTGAAGCCCTGAAGAAACAACAGCTATTCACAGTTAAGGATGCTTCAAGCCAGTTAAGGAATTAACCCAATGAACTCCTTTTAATTAAATTGAGTTTCATTGTATGACAGGGTAAGACTGAAAATGCACTTTTTGCTTGTTTGTGTTGAGGGCAATGAACATTCGTTCTAGTGGTCTGAAATGGTTAAAACTATTCAGTCTGGTGAGGCCAAGAGCACAGTTTCTGAGAGTCATAAAATGTTCACACAAAATGCCAGGAAATACCAGATGGGTACATGTCCGCAACAACCCAGTGCTCTTGATAACTTATTTAATATTTCTGGTATCAGAGCTGAGGATAGATCACAGGAAATGCCTGAGGAGTCAATCTGGAGATGACCCAAAGAAAATGGAGCCACCCAAGACCTGTCAACTCCAAGAACACTCTCAAAGATGGAGTGACTGTAGATCAACGTGTGTTATGGGTAAGGGCGGCACGACAACCTCAAGCTGCGACCTGACTCGCTTAAGCATGCCTGGCTCCTCATCAGAGGACAAAGATGGCTTTGGCCTGATTTCCTCACAGCCGAGAAGTTGAGTTATTCAGGTTATTGTATTTTTATAATTGATGCTTGAAGACAAAAAGTATCTGATAAAATTTTCCCAGTAGATTGCTTGTTTGAACTGAAATTAAAACTGCCAGGAATTCTGTTTTGTCTCCTGCTATTTTCAAAATGTAGAGTTCTATTTTTTTTTCCTGACATTTTAAAATATCCTACGTGAATATATTACTTTGTGACACATAAAATGTTTACATGTTTTTCTTATTTTTATTTTTTATTTTTACATGTTTTTCTTACGTCCTTCTTATATCAACATTCAGTCTCATCTCTGAATCTTTCAAGATCAAGGACAGAAACTGTGAGCAAAGCACTCAACTGTGAGGAAAGCACTGGTGGTGATAGGGAGAAGGAAGGAGGGAAGGAAGATGTAACCAGAGATGCAGAACTAGAAGCAGGGCAAGAAGACCTCCCTGGAGCAAGTTGGATTCTAGCACGGAGTGAGGAGCTGCTGGGAGGATATGTGGAAGCTGAGACGATAAATGAAGTTTGGATCCAGTGAGAACCTGGCAACATATGGAAATCAGGCAGATGAATCACGGTGATATATAAGCCATCGTAAAAAATGCTGTTTTGCATCCAGATAGAAAAATAAAGGCAAAAATCCAGCAAGAAGGTGTCTGTTGCACATCTCACTCACAAGTACCTGCCCTGCAGAAAGAAGCCTGAACAACTCATGGTGCAGGCATCTTAGAGAGCTCTGTTGAGGCAGCTAGGCTGAAGGAGCTCAGAGAAACAGAGCCCAAGGGCAGCACCTTCAGAAACTGCTGAGCAGGTCAGTCTTCAAATATTGAAACAGTCCCTCTGAAAAAGAAGATGGTCACCACCTTCACTGTGAAGAAGGAAAGCACTACAGTAGTACTATCACAAGCAGTTTGAGAAAAGCTGCAGTAGACCTAAAAAGATGAGAAAGGTTAATTTTCAAGACATGCTTCTGAGATCTTTGAAATCTGTTTGCCAGAAAAAGTGTACAGGTTTCTGAAGCTGGAGAATGAATTCAAGAATAGGCTTAGATCGTAAGCTCAAGATGGGCACAGTGAGATATGATTCCATCTAAAAGCAGATAAAACAGTAAAATTTGTCCCGACTGTGGTGTAACAGAGAGGAATTCAGCAGGCATCTGAAGCACAGTGTGCATCGAATCCATAAGATGACTCAATAATGGAAGCACCATTTGCACAGAGGTGAAACATACCAGCAGGGTAGTATTTAAACTGTTCTGCAGTGTGCAAAGTCAATAGAAAACTAAGGGAGAGATTTGCGAATTTTTATGCATTTCTTGCATCATTTCAAGAGCTGAAAAGACTTTTTAAACATTAACTTACTAAGATGCATAAAATGGTATGGTTTAAGAAAGAAATCACAGCTGAGCTAGAACTAAACCATTACCTAACAACAGTCTCTAAATACACACAGAGAGCACATCATTACCTATTTCAGTGTAAGACTAGAAAAAACTTTGGGCCAGTTAACATTCTAACAGAGCAAGCAAACCCAGAAACGGGATTTCCTCTCTGCTGGCACTCCCCTACGATCATTCTGGTCTCTGAATCAGCATCTGACTCAAACAGCAAAGATAAAGTCACCTGTTGCATTCCCAGTATCGCTCTTAGAAAGGCTTTATATGAAGCAGATTCATATCTGGTACATCCTTGTAGAGAACAACAACATCTGAAGAAAATGAAGCACTACTACTACTACTGGGTAGGAGGAGAAAGTAATACCACACATTGAAGTGAGAATCACATTAAGAACACTTGTTGAACTAATCACCATTTTTCAATTGTTGTTTTGTAAAGACGTACAGAGAGAAGTCAGGAACTCTACACAATGATGATTATCTCCTATTTTCCTACAAAACCAGCAATCATCAAATTTTTACACAAGATTTGTAGTAGATAAATATTATGAAACCTTCCAAAAAAGTACTGCTGTAAAACAAAAAGGGAAAAGGAGAAAGGAGAGGAAAGAAAATAATAAAGAAAAACTCCAATAATCCAGGCTGAAGAGTTCAGTCCCTCGGTGCTGATTTGCATGATCCCTAAAGAATTCAGTCGTCAAAATGTGTCTTGTTCATACTCAGAAGTTGTATGGCGAAAACCAATATCTAAGTCTACCTGAGACTGTTTAAAAAAAAAGAGCCTGAAACACTTCTTAAGATCTTTAACTGAACTTACTCTTAACTACTGACTGCATATAATAAAATGAGATCATTGATACACACTAATCAGTGAATATAATTTAGAATAAGGCAGGCTGACGTGAATGTCTACTGACCATCATGCCATGACTACTAACAACCACAGTATCGTAGCTACTTTTTCTACCTCACACTAAGCATTTTATTGAGATCACATCCACGTATTTTGTGGAACAAATGTATGCTTCCAAAATGCACTGAGAATATGCGTTAATCCCAGATGAATGCTCTTATAACTCATATTAAAAAAGGACCCAAATTGTCTATTACTGAATAACTCATTAACTTTCATGATTACCCCTGGGCAAACGGTTGTGGATTTTTGGGCTTCAAGCCCTACCTCTATTAAGTACCCTCATCACTAATCTTGCACACATCTCTGATCTCTGTTTGACAACATGACACTTTTTCTTCTATATTTTGTCTACTTTAGTGAAGTATGTGGAAATAAACTAAAAGTATGCAAACAAGTAAATCCAAGCTTTACTCTATTTTCAAATCCTCCTATATATTGTATATTGACATTTTTATTTTTACTTTGAATATATCACAACATGTAGAAATTTGAAAAGCAATTATAACTTGGATGGCTAATACTTGAGTTCTCATTGAACTATTTCTGTTGAATTAGGCTGGCGTGATCTGATGTGCAACTGCTGCAGATGTGGAGAGGAGACTCTTGATTATTCCAGGGAAAATACCAAGACACAATAATTCACTCAGAACAACACTGGAGAGCACACTGGGTCACTGATGTTCTTTGGATTAGGGATTTTTCATTCTAACAGGCAAACATCTATCAGATGAAAACATCTTTGTAGTGACTGAGCAGTTTTGGACTGAGGCCTCACTGCATTATGAGAGACTACCAAAAAGATCATAGAAAAAGACAAGATATGAATGAAGCTGAAAACTAGCACTAGGGTAAATTTCTTAATCTGACTGGAGGAGGAGATTTTAAACCTAACCTCAAAAAACATAAAACCAAATAAGACAAATACCAAGATTATCTGGGTTACATTTTAAAACAAAGAGGATTACTGTCATTAATAAATGCACAAGAAACTTCCCTTTTCAATATTCACTTACCTATTGTTATACTAGGTGACAAATTATTTTTCTTTAATCACTACCGTTTTAGAGTTCTTTTTGAGTCAAGTATATTTTCCAATTTGTTCATGTATTAACCTCACTCAGATACATATCAAGATGTTTTAAGACGCTGCCTTAGCTTCAGCTGGGACCAAAGTCAGTTTTTGTCAGAGCCTGGGATGATGCTATGTTTTGGTTTTAGAAGAAAAACAAAACTGATAACATACTCACGTTTTTAATTGTTGCTGGGCAGCGCTGAACAGAGCCAAGGATGTTTCAGTTTCTCAGCTTCTTGTACTGCCCTGTCAGTAAGAGGCTGTGGGAGCACAAGGAGCTGGGAGGGAATGGCCAGGGCAGCTGACCAAAGGGACATTCCATGCCATATGACATCATAAGGGAGGGGAGTCAGCCGGGGAGTGGCCGCTGCTCGGGGTCTGGCTGGGCATCAGTCAGCAGGTGGTAAGCAATTGCTCTGTACATCACTTGTTTTCGTACATATATATAATTACAGTTATTTCTTTTACTTCCTTTTCTGTCTTAGTAAACAGTTTTTATCTCAACCCACGAGTTCTACTGTATTTTCTCCTAATTTTCTCCTCTATCCCACTGGGCTGCGGGTGAGTGAACAACTGCATGGTACTTAGCTATCTTCTGGGTCAAACCACAACAGATGTCAACCAACAGTTCCTCAAACAGCAGCTTCATGAAATGTCCACAGTAAAATCACACCATAAATTTGTAACAACATTTATAATCTAAAGGTGTTTTCCTATATAACTAAGCTCATGAATCCGTAATTGTATGCATCATGAATTAAAATAACTTCTTAAGTGCATGACCATATTGTTCCAGAGCATCTCTATAGGAAGTAAGTGACAGAAAATAACCTATGTGCTACGTAAACAGCCGCCCAGCTTAATGTGCAACAACTTTCTTAAAAAAAAAAACATCTTAAGAAATTGTAACAGGAGCACAGCATGAAACAGCTGTTGAACTTTCCTGTAGGATTCATTTAAAAGAGAAAAACAATTTGGCATCAACAGTTTCACTGTATCTTCATTTGCAGAATTTGTACTTATTATTAATTATCGATTTAACATTTAATGAATTCATACTTATTAAATATTAAGTTAGCATTGGTTGTTATGCACTAAGAAGCATTTGTTCAATAATACCACAGAAGAAAATTTTAAGATATTATAGGGAATAAAGATAGCAACATAAACTATCAAGTATCAAGCAAATGTCAAGTGTAATCCCGAATGCAGCAGAGATGTCACTAATTATTCTCTATTGTTGACATCTATGGACTGTTTGAACAAAAATTATAAAATAAAAAGATGAAGACACAGGTGAGCAAATTAGATCACTGATTAGGTTGTGAAATTAT
This sequence comes from Penelope pileata, assembly GCA_013396635.1. Lineage (NCBI taxonomy): Eukaryota > Metazoa > Chordata > Aves > Galliformes > Cracidae > Penelope > Penelope pileata. Next base: position 201,601 of record WBMW01005462.1, read on the forward strand.
TAGCTCACATTGTTCTTTTTTTTGATTTCCTTTTTTTCTCTTTTGGAAAGATAAAACCTAAGCCACTATTCCACACAGTACAGATGCACTAAGGAAGAGAGACACACATTATTAGACACAAAGATACCTATTGCTGAAATCCAGCCCCTCTCAGACAGCAGACATGGGAAATTCTGGTCTCTGTCTATTCCCCAGCTTTAATCACAGCAGTGTTGGCAGGCAAGTACTGGATGCCTCAAAGCGCATCAGTTCAAAAGAAAAAAACCACGCTTGCCATTTTGGACTGCTGGAAGCCATCTAGTTATACCACTATCCAGGTTCGTGCTGATGACTTATCTGTTTGCTTTGCTGTTCACTGCTGTTTACATTTTTAAATATGTTCAGATGCCATTTTCACGTTGCAAAATGGCCAAATTTAATGGCTGCCTGTAGTTACTGCTCTCCTTTAGAGTCCAAAGTACTTCATTAACCATGCCCATAACTTTTCAGAACGTCCTTCCAGCAGTAACAGATTCTCCCATATGCTGTTTTTCTTTTCTTTCTTCTCTGCAAAGTTTGAACGTGGCCCTGGAACTTTAAATTTTTAAGAGCAAAGAAACAAATTACAACTAACTAAAAGCACAGAGTCTATGTCCCCTCAAAATTATCATGGAGTCTGGCAGCCCTCCTTAAATCTCAATTTGACCTGTCTCCTCTTCTGAGAAGGAGCACCACTGCAGGAAAGGGCTGTTACCTCTTGATTCTTTGGCGAGCTGATGGCTCTGCAATTCTGATTGTGTTCAGATCTTTGTGTTCCCATCTTGCAGCCAGCAAGGAGTCCCAAGGGTCTCTTTTAAATAAATAAATCTGGCTCATTTCCCCCTAATCATATTAGTTTGCAATTTCCAAGTCAAATACTATTTTGTCCTTTTATTATCTTTTTATTTTAAATAATAGTGTCAAATCTTTGGTTCTCTATCCTGACTGTTTACTACAATATTTTTCAATTTTAAGAAACAAAACAGAAAACTAAAGTTAGCATATGTTTGCACTCTTTTCAGATTAATAATGAAGACAGAGAGTGATGTCAACTCACAGCAAGTTTCAAAAGCTGGTGTGTACTCATACTTAGCACTCATAGTGCTAAGGTAATTTGCTCAGTGGAATTTGAGTGGCAAACAAAAACATTAAGAAATTGAAAACATCTTTTTGTCTTCTCTCTAAAGGATTCTCTGGTCTACTGAAGAAAGATTCCTAGCAGAAATTAATATTTGCCTTTTCTCACAAGCACAGGAAAAATAAAGATACAAAAGATACTTACATTTCTCTAAGAATATTTAATTTCTGAAGTATTTACATAAGTGATTTACTATTGGAATGTAATGCCTAGAGATGCAGACAACTGAAACCACTGCATAAGCTCAGCTCCTTATCTACCTATGTTCTAAGTAAAAACTTCCTTGGATTCCTACAGGTTTTCACTCTTTGGGGCTACAACATGGGCTGTGTGCACACAATACTCCAAATTATAATTTATATTTAGCAGTGTTAATCCTTGAACGGTTTTCAAAAAATGGAATATCACAAAAACAATTTTAGCCTATCTAACATCTAATTGTTTATTCCATTATAAAATACAGAGATGTTTTACACATTATATTACTTTTTATCCATTGATGGAATTCATCAATGTGCTTTGAACATGTAAAGTACTAGGATAGTACACTAAGCTAATCCTGACCTTTTTTCTCTCTAGCCTCTGCCCATGCTGTGCCAGCAAGTGTTGAAAGCAAGAATCCAACATGTTTTTTCTAAATCATTTTTACTGTTGGAACAGTGTGATCCACTTCACCATAAATTACTATGGCAGTGGAAAAGGATGTGAATTGTGAAATGCTGGTATCTAACAAACACCTCTGGAGCTGTGAGTTAGCAACAATACCACGTATATTACGTGGTAACTACCACATAATTAATTAAGTTAAATAATTAGCAATTAGTTAAGGTATTACCACCTTGTAATACCTCTCATATGTGTTCCCTCGTTTGCTCCTCAGAAGCAAACAAAAAAAACCAAACTTGAGTCCTACACATTTATTTGCTAAAAGAGTACTTAAAAAAATAGTGTGCTTTGTTCTTTTAATCCTTTAAAACTGCAAGTACTTAAGAGGCAACAACTAGAAATGGTAAATCAGAATATCCATGAAAGGAAGCCAGTATCATGAGCTCTTTGCCAAGCATGAACACTATACATCCGTAGTACACACCCGCTTTTGAAACTTGCTGCGATCAAACCTGACATTCAGACTGTGCTTGCATAGTAGTCAAGCAATTATAAATAGAATTAAAAGCCCGTTACTCAGGGAAACACGTACTGTGATCCTAGAGGAAGGTAACACACTTGTAGCTGCAACTGCAGAAAGGTTTGCTGTACCTTTGTTTGAAGTGCTGATCACAGCTGCTGGGACTTGTCTTGCATCAAACACACAATTCATTTATGTTGGATGTCAAAAACTACTGGGTTAGTTTCTACAAGATTAAACACTACAGCAAGAAGTTATTAATGCTGGTAGAAATGTTTTTTACTTGTTATTTTGTTCAGAGGGGACCACGTAACCTCAGAGTCAGCATTGTTTCTCCTACAGACATGTTCCTCACATTCAAAAAAAACGAGTGATGATTCCAGCCAGACTGAACATGTTCTCTAACAGGAGTTAAACTAAACTCCTAATATGTTGCAAAAATGAAATTGGAACATGTAATTACTCGTAAGTGAATACTATGCTGTAAAATAACTGTCACAAACCATTAGGTTTGTACTCGGAATGGGCCCTCAGATAGACTGCTAAAGGGTAGATACAAGATCGACAAATGCCAATAAAAACTGCAGGGAAACAAAGATATCCACAGCAACGCATTAAATCTCAGACAGCCTTTATCTGTGGGTCTGAATGAAGGCTCTACTTTTTTTTATTTTTCTGGCTGACATCGATGTCTGTGCAGAATGAAATTTATCTTTCATTCTCGAAAATGACATCAGGTTCTTTACCTTTTTTGGTCATCCTGTGGCCCCTGTAACAGATACCAGATTGGCAAGCCTGCATGGTGAAGTTCTCCCTCTAAGACACAGGGTAAAAACCTATCACAGGTCTCTCCCACACAAGCCGGGGGAATCAAGTCTATAGATCAGAGGGCAGCTCAGAATCCACATGAAGTCAAACCTTACACATCTTCATCTGTCCACTACCCTGAAGAAGCACATTGCAATATCACACCGATTCTAGCTTCCTAATATTAGTCTGCTACCTAGAAAAGCAGCTGTGACCCTTGGTGTTAAAACTACTTGTGTAGCAGTATCTATCTACTATCTACTACTACCCTTACCAGGAAGTGTGTATACAATACAACACTGCTGCTGTGAATATCCATCAGCTCAAGTGCTAGAGCAGAGTTGTATTTCCTAGAAATCCACACACTGCTGGCAATTCCTGTCAAGAGACGATATGATCCCCTATGACAGAATTGCCTCTCTTCCTCAGCAACATTAAGAATAAGCTCTTTAAAAAGATACACCTGAAATTATTTCACCAAAAAGTATGTCATTGCCTATACACAAACAACCAGATGTCGAAAGGAGACAACTTTTATTTCCGGAATGACTAAGTGGAAATGCTCTGTAAACACAGCACTAACTGCACCTGTAATATATCATTGCTACCGCAGTAGCATCCCCAAACAGCACCAACGGGATCTAAACCTCATTTTAGGATGTGCTGTATAAATGTACGTATATGCAAAGACATAAACTATACTTCATAAAACCTTTCACCTATCACAAAATATCCACCCCAATTCACTACAACACAAGGAAAGAGAACAGATGGTTCGGATGGTAACTACAGACAAGTTTTACAGATAGCTACAGCGCTCCTCATTATACCAGTTTTGAGATCTCCTGTCACACCTCCAGAATTTGCAGCATGTAGCCCCCTTAACTGCCCTGATCTGAAAAGCCCTGATTCTAGTCTGACACCTTCGCTATCAAGCGGAGCTTCTCCTGGCTTCCTCTAATCTTCCAGAAGGTTCCAGACAGTTTCCCTTAGTTACTGCATGAATTAGGAAAAGACCAGACAAAATAGCAGCTCAAGCAAAATTTATGGTAGTGGTAAGCATACGTTTCTCTGATGACTTGCTTTAATACAGTCTTCTTGCACAATAGTACCTGAGTGATTCTTGACTGGTATCCCAGCTAGGCCATGTAGCTGTGATGGAAGTCTCTCTCCTGTGACAGGGTAAATAAAGGTGGCAGAAGAGCCCCTGAATGGTGCTGCCTCCTCATTTCGATGTCATTGTTCCCTATCTCCTCTCTCGGCATTTAAAGGATAACTAGTGGTCAGTTATGACAAGCTATTATCAAGCTGTGTGGTGCAGTCGACACGTCAGAGGGAAGGGATGCCATCCAGAGGGACCTGGACAGGCTTGAGAGGTGNGAGAGAGTTAGGACTCTTCAGCCTGGAGAAGAGAAGGCTGCGGGGGGACCTGATAGCAGCCTTCCAGTACCTGAAGGGGCCTACAGGAAAGCTGGGGAGGGGCTTTTTACAAGGATAGGCAATGACAGGACAAGGGGTAATGGTTATAAACTGGAAGAGGGTAGATTTAGACTAGATATAAGGAAGAAATTCTTCCCTGTGAGGGTGGTGAGACACTGTAACAGGTTGCCCAGAGAAGTTGTGGATGCCCCCTCCCTGGAAGTATTCAAAGCCAGGCTGGATGGGGCTTTGGGCAACCTGGTCTAGTGGGAGGTGTCCTTGCCCATGGCAGGGGGGTTGGAACAAGATGATCTCTAAGGTCCCTTCCAACCTGAATCATGCTATGATTCTATGATTCTATTAAAGCTCTCAGTATTTTCAGTATTTCCCTTTACCACAGAAAACCTAAAGCTAATTAGTATCTTGTAGAGAAAATCAATCTTTTGTTACCTACAAAGTACAATTCCACATAGGTCACTCTGAAAGTAATGCCTCTCATTTATTTCCATGGAAACTACAACAGATACAAGGGGCACAATAGCACTGTTTGATAGAGCAAATTCTCAGCTACGAAACACTACTACTTTTCAACACAGTCACCACCATCCCAGCGATGAGCAAGGGCCTGCTCGTAAAAATTAGCACCAGTGGAGGTGCTCCACTGCTGCTGTTGCCACTGCTGAAACGCACCACCACTGTCTCACTGTGCTTGCATCCACTGTTTGGTCACCAGAAACGTTCAGCAAGTGTTGATGAATGTCAGTGTGTGCGGTTTTTTCCTCAAGGAGGAATTCAGTTACACCCCTTTGCCTCCTACGTACTTCCACGTCAGATGCCAGTGTTAGACTGCCCCTCTGCTGTCATCTGTCACATGGCAACAAACTGTAACAGAATATTGGTGGGGAGGTTTAGCCTTTACTGCCATACCACCAACATCCACCTCTGACACTCTGGGCCAACGTAATAAAATAGGAGGCATAACTTTCAGAGCAGACCTTGTAGGCGGTAATCATCAGTAGAAAGTAGAAAAGCAATATCCAAATTTAAGAGGCTGAGTCTCATCTTTCGGAAAACTAAATGTGTAAGAACTGCATCATGTACCATTATTAAAATGAAAGGTTTTATACTTTTTTCTCCCCAAATGAAAGAGCATACATTTTAAGAACCACCACACACATGTACAAGCCCAAATAGGACAAGTACAATGTTGGGACTACACCAGCTGTCACCTAGCCACAAAGGTGACAGCAATCATGACAAGCACAGGGAAAACAGAGATCTGGTGGAAGTAAAACCTGCTAGGTAGGGTATACAACTAATCCAATGAAAAGAGGGTGATACTAGCATTACTTTATAGACATGGGCAACATTTGCTCACAGAAGGGCTAGTCCTTGCTAATCCGCATAGGAAATGCAATTTCTGTGTTGGTCTTCACTTGTGCAAAAGGTCTAGACCACAATTTCAAATCTATCAAAAATCATAACATATATACAGATTAAACATATCTGCTGAAGCAATCCCTCCCCAAAATGGCTACAGTTGTGTTTACCTTCAAGGATAGGAATGACATTAGAATGAAGCAGTTTGCTAAAAAGGTTAAGAAGAGCAGCTAATACTTTCTCTACCATCTGTCAAGGTTCAACATTGTTTAGGATGTTACACTGAAGCCTGATACAAATGAATATAAACTAAAAAGGTATTGCGGCTAAACAGCAGGGAAAAGGACAGAATCAGAGGTTAAGGAAACAGTCTTCAGAAAATCTGGAATTACATTTTGGCAAAGAAAAGAAAATACCATAAACTAACAGGCTAAATGGAGAAAGTGAGGTAGATCAAAACAGTGGCCAAAACAGTAGCTTAAAAACAGCTTTCATAAAGGCATAAAAGTCAATGATAAATCCTTTTTCAAACACATATCAAGAATAAAAAAACCAACAGAATTCTCCTGAGAGCATGTGTGCAAGATGCAAGATATAAAAAGCGTGTCCGTAAAGATGAAGGTGACAGCAGAGAAACTACACGTATTCATTATTTCCATGTTCAACGTGAGAAAGATCAACAAGCTCCTTGTGGGATCTCACTGAGAAAATGGTCTCAAGCTCAATGTCACAGGAAAAGGAGTGGAACAACAACGCAGAACAACAGAACTGCCAGGTCAGGACGACAAGTACCCAACACGGTGAAAGAACACCAGAACAAAACAGAACGACCACTGGAGTGTGCCAACTACCTCTTCAACATGTTTGTATTACGTAACTGGAAGGGGAATAAAGTTTCATTAATTAAAAAAGAGGAGCACTGCAGGGGATATATGGGGAACCATATATCCCTGTAAAATCTTTTAGAAGCTGTGGAGGAAACGCAGAGCTGCTGAAGTGGGTCCACAGGAGGCCACAAAGATGAAGAGAAGGCTGAAGCACCTCTCCTACAAAGAAAGGCTGAGGGAGCTGGGCTTGTTCAGCCTGAAGGAAAGAAGGCTCTGGGAAGATCTCATTAAAACCTCACTGAGGAAATTCTTCACTCAGAGGCTAGTGAGACACTGGCACAGCTGCCCGGAGAAGCTGTGAATGCCCCATCCCTGGAGGCATTCAAGACCAGGTTGGATGGGGCCCCGGGCAGCCTGATCACCTGATCAGGTGGCACCCTGCTCACATCAGTGGGGTTGAAACTGGATGGCCTTTAAGGTCCCTTCCAATCCAAACTGTTCTATGATAAACTGAATTTATGAGCACATGCAACCACATGAGGCACTGGAATTTTGTGGAGAAGCAAAGGAGTGCATTATTTTTCAAAAAATGCAAAATCATGGATTTTAACAGTTCTAAGAAAGTATCAGCTCAGTACAATGAAACATCTGAGAAATCAACATGAATACAAATTAATGTGAGACAAAGAAAAGATCATCATTAACGTATACACCTCCAGTACACATCTTAAATACTGTGCATAATTCTCACCTCCCTCTCGCAAAAGCAATGAAGCAACACTTAGCAAAAATGAGAAGTTTGGCCGGGAGATCTAAAATTTATGAAACAACTTCCACGGTATATACTACTATATACCTGGGGAACTCCTCAACCTGAAAAAGCGAAGAGTTGCGGGGTATGTGGTAGAGAGCTACACAATCATGAGTGGCATGGAGAAGGGGAATATGGATTTACTATTTATAACTGTTTTCAGTACAAGAACTAAGGGGTATTTAGGGAAATTACCATGTGAAATTTTCCAAAGAAATAGTGTGCATATTAGCTGAAAAACCTGCCACATGATGGATACTAAAGCTCACGTCCTTTCAAAGGGTGGTTAGACAAACTCAGGAATGACAACTCCATAAAGGAATACTAAGTACAAAGCTGCTAGGTTCCTGGCTTATGACACTTGGTAGGGACTGGAAGAACACTCTGTGGAATCACAACAGGCTTGCTCAGTCTTTTCCCCAGGCACCTTATTATTGTTCTCTGTCACAGAGAGGATACTGGGCTCCACAGACCTTTGATCTTACTCAGAGCTGTCATTCTAAAGCTACTTTGCTCTCTCTTTCAGAAGGCTACAAGTGCATAGATTCCATTAAAAACCACAAGTTGAAGTCACCAGCAATTTCAGAGGGGAGGAAAAAAATCTCTCTTGTGTGTTTAACAGTGGTGTTAAAGAAAGCAGATTGTATGCAGCTGCTGTGAACCAGATGGACGTGCATCCACCTTAACAATGCTGCTTTGTATACTGCTATTTCATACCACTTCTTCTTACAATACAATTTCAGCTGTCCTTGTACCCTATGATAAAGACAATTCATTCAGTATATGCATGCTTGAATATGCATTTGCAACCTAATAAATACAATCTTTATCAAAGGAAAAAGGATGCATAAAAGATCTATAATAAAAAAAGATTTTAAAAGATTTAAAATAATTTCTTGCAAGGCTACTAAGGATGTAGCTTCAGAAAATTAGTCACAAACTGTGACTGCAAATGAAAGACCAGCTTGTGCACACGGATGTTTAGTACCAACAAAATACCAAAGGGAAAAGTAAAGAAATTGTTAATGGTGCAGTCCATTGTGAATAACCAAATAACGTTGTTTCAGAATGCTGATATCAGCTGACCTTTTTAGGATACTGTGCTAACAAGAGATGCTAAAGCCTCTTACTTGACTTACAGTTTCCAAAGAGATTGATCAAACTGAAGAAGAAAGCTTGGCATTCCTCATCTTCTTCATAGATATGATTGTGTTCGTGCATGCACACAAATGAGAGATGGAAAAGAACTTCAGCTATTAGGAAATGGTCAGGGCTGTGGAATTAGACTAATATTCCTAGCAGAGAAGAATTAGAGTAATATTCCTTCCCGAAGCCCTTCAGAGATAAATTTCCCAGAAAGATGTCATGTTCTTTGCTACTCTGTCACTGCCCAACACATTAATTCTGGCTATAAGTCCTTTTTGCTGGAAAGTGTGATGAGTTTAAAGAGCTGTTCTGACTCTGGCCTGAAAAAAAGTTTTGTCGGTGATGACTTTGCTTCTCTAAGCTCTAAACTGAAAGACACTGACTCGCTCTACAGCAGCTATCCTGGGTGATTTATACGGCAGCGAAGCAATGATGGAGCCTCTACATCATGTCCCCTGAGGAGAAGGACGCAATACAGGCTGAAGAGTGATTGCAGCAAAACTTCTCTGCCTCAAATCCTGAATCCTCACAGAGCATCTCTTCTGACTGATCCATTAGCTTTCTTTACAGCCACTGGTCAAGAAGAAAAGAGAGCCTGTCCTGTAACTGGAACTCTCAGTGTATCGTAGTAGCTCAGACTGAGGCAACCAAGGCCTTGCATGCTGAACTATTTTATTTCAACAACTGGAAAGTAAACAATTATCAATAGGTCTCACAGGAAGGCATTCTTTTCCACAGAGCAAGTAAAAGTAATCCAAAGATGGTGATAAATATCGATCAAAGATGTGCTGAACGCCAATTTGTTAAGTGGGATACAAGAGAAGAAACCAGCTAAAATTAACATAGAAAGAAAGGTGTGATTTATTAACAGATGAGCATTACCTGAATATCTGGCAGACTGCAGGGCTCGTCTGTAACCTCTCAAGGAACAGAGGAATTCACTACACTCTCTTACGCTGGTTTTCCAGCAGACAACTCAAATTGGCTTTACCAAAAAGCATGTGATGGATGACATCAGCTAATTCTTGTGTGCTATCTGAAATGAGAGTGTCAGGTTGTTTTCTCTCACCCTTCTTTGTTTCTTCATCTATTCTTTCCTGTTTTTATGGAGATCTTGGCTTGACCACAGAAAAATGCATCTCTTACAGCCAATTACTAGGAAAGAAGACATCAGCAGTGTTATACAGTATTATGTTAACATAGCTCTACTAGATTTGAGCCGCTTTATAGGACTGGGGTGCTCTTTCTCTAAGAATAGCTTGTAAATGAGAGTAAGGGTTTTTCATTTTCTTCCCATACTAACTTTGCACTCAATCCTCAGACCTGGTGCATGAAGATCTTTGTCTTCACAGAAGCACAATCAGACTGTAACAAAAGCCACCACGACTCTAGTCTTCTCTCAGCTTACTTGTTTCTCCCAACGGGAGAGCTAGTATTAGAATTCTGTCCATCAGAAGAATCATTCTATAAAAAACCTTACCTCCTATTTCTACAAAAAAAAAATCCTCTGGTGACCCGAAAATAAAAATTATCACTAGAATTTTAATGGTAGGAAGGCATAAAATCACCTAGTTTTTGGTAATACACAGATTTTAGACTCATGACATAGTTAAGACTATTATATTTTTAGCATGTCAGTGAAAAGACTTAGACCTTATCATAACTATTAAGTTTTTTTAAGTATTAACTATTTATTAAGTATTAACTACTAAGCTATGATAAAGCATTTTAGCTTGGAAATAGCACACTAGAAGAGGATAACCATAAATTCCATACATCAAACTACCAGTCAGTATTTTAGGTCAAGCTCCTTGATTTTCAGACGTGTTCATGATGTTTCTCATCAGCTATCACAGACTGGTTACATACAGACCCTCTACTGAATCTGCTCATGAACAACAGCTGTGCACCACCTACACTTGGTTCTTTCTCACTGAGGAACAACCTTTGTAAAAAGTCAAGAGTTCTTGCAGAACCGTGTTTCTACATTACTCACCCGAATTCAAGTTTGGAGCTCACAATTATGCTAGCCAAAGATGAGTGGGACAGGCAGTTTAGCAGGCTTGCATTTCAATTGCAATTAAAGAGCTGCAACCCTACCGCTGTATCTTCAAAGGCCTCAGTTCAGCAGAACCTTACCTAGCATCATGGTTTTAGCTGGGACAAAGTTAATTTTTTTCACAGAGGCTTGTATGATGCTGTGTTTCAGATTTTTGATGAAAACTGGTGATAACACATGAACGCTTTAGCTGTTGCTGAGCATTGCTTACACAGAGCCAAGAACGCTTCAGCTTCTCGTACTGTCCTGCCAGCGAGGCGGCTGGAGGTGCACAAGGAGCTGGATGAGGACAGAACCAGGAGAGCTGACCCCAAGTGACCAAAAGGATATCCCATACCATACGGCATCAAGCTCAGCAATAAATGCTGGGACAAAGAAGGATGAAGGGAGGACGTTCAGAGGAATGACATTTGTCTTCCCAAGAAATTGCTACGTGTGATGAGCCCCACTTTGAAGAAGGCCTGCTAACAGGAAGTAGCAAATGGATTCCTTGCTGTGCTTCTCCTGCGCACACGGCTTTTGCTTTACAAGTGAACTGTCTTTATCTCAAACCATGAATTCTCACACTTCTACCTTTCTGATTCTCTCCCCAGTCCCATTTGGAATGAGTGAGCGAGCAGCTGTGTGATGCTGCGCTGCCTGCCAGGGTAAATAAACCACAGCACCCCATCACCATGCAAACGTAACAGACAGCACTGAATTATGCAGTTTCACTTCCCTGTGAAATCCTGACACTGAATCCTCCCCTCTGATTTTGTAAGAATAATCTGTCACTCCGTAGCACTGTATTTATTGCCTCTCTTCACAGTACAACAGTTGCTGTGGGTATGATCTTTTAGACCAGTTATGCTGCTACTTAATGACTATGCAATCACGACAGGCAAGCTAGAAGAACAATTCTGTGAAGAACAGCATTAGAAAAACCAACGTAACTTCAAAAAGTTTTCCCTGATAACATTTTGTAATAAATAGACAAGAGGCCACATAGCTAGCTTTCTAGGATCCCAGCCTAAAATGTTGGAAGCTTTATTTCTTTCCATGTTGTATAGCATAACGACAATAATTAACATTTCAGAAATTATAAGCAACGTTAACCTATATAAGGTAAGGAACACTTAAGATTGACACAAGCCATTTTGCATTTTTATATAAACAAAGTCTGTAGGCAGGGCATAAAAAATACTAAGGTGGGGCTGTGCAGATGAGACAGATGATGTGCAAGCCCCCTAGGGAAGTTTATTTTAATACAGATCTTGCACTGTACTCCTGGATATCACAGTGCTATGAAAAAATGAATGCATTGTTTTATCATCTAAGAACCCTAATGGCCACCAAGGAAGAGTTGTTCAGGATAAACCGTAGTATCCCACAGGATTTTCAGTTTAAGAATATGAAGCCAACTACCAAAATAAAAATGCCGACAGTTTTTTTGATCTAAAGCCTAGCTCCTCTTTTTCAATATATGCAGAAAGATACAGCTATCAGAAAAAAACTCAGCATACTACAACACTCATGGATAATTTTCAATGTGCTGTATGACAAGCATGTGTAAGCATCATGGTGCCTACTTGTCAAATGAGATGATATTCCCATCCTGTATACAAATATTCTTAAACATCAGAACTTGTACCAGGAATTAAAACTGCCTTTAAGAAAAAAAAAAATCATGTAAAAGTTTTGTAAAGTTTTGAGCATTTTCATCCTGTATGTATATATACACTATATTTCTGCTTTTAACCTCAGGCCAAAATGCCAGGTATACAGCACAAACCCAACACATTTCTGTGAAAGCTGGGCAACAACTTTTCATATGTAATGCAGCTGCTTTTTCACCTTGTGATCTTACAATAATGTATGGCTGAACAATGCAACTAGAATTTGTAAGACCAACCACCAAATCATTTGTGCAGAAGACATTCACTATTCCCAAATATCTGTGGAAACATAAAGCGCTGTTAAAAGTCAAGCAGACATGGCTTACAATCCAAAAACTTACAAAATAAACCAACCAAAATAAAAAAATTTTAAGAAGGTACTTTCAGTCAAAGAAAATAAATCCCAAACCCAATACTACAAGTCAATCCCTTACCCCACTTCCCAAAACGCTATCAACCACTGTAAGAAGAGTTCAACCTGATTTGTTTCTCTGCTATAGAAGTTTTGTACACTAATTAGAAGCATAAAGTAATGTGTATTCCTACCTGTTACAAGGAGTTAAGTCTAGTACTACCTCAAGACATTTCAGAGGAATTTTCCAATTAACAGATAAGGGGATTAAGGGGAATAGGTAGCTATCATGGGGCCAGAAGCAATCAGTGACAACAAAAACAATGTAGATCACAGATTTGCAAGTCTGGCTGTGGAATAACTAGCAAGAACATGTGATTGGGTCAAAATCCAACCTATCTCGAAGTCCTGGAAATAGAACTGCAATCTGTATTAAAAAAAAAAAAATAGCGTCTATAGCGATCAGAAAAGCAGAGCTTCATTTCATGGTAAAGTTTAAACTGGAAAATGCCTAACAAAAACTGTTAGATACTAAATTGTCTTTGTTTTGTTTCTCACAAGCAGAACTGGATCCATAGATGCTAGGGTTGCACAGCAGTGCGATGGCCATCCTATGGCATGACACGGGTTGAGTACTAGACAGCACTAACGAAAGGTGAAGGGTGCCACATGGCATTTTTCCCCTCCTTTTCCAAAGTTGTACTTCTCTGTAACTCTTTTTATCACATCCTTTCTTGGATTTCTAGTCTAAACCTGTCTCTATGATATGCGCACACGAACATACATACACAAATATGTATTTATCACTCCCTCAGTACTATCATTCTTCTTTTGAAAAATAGACAGTGGAATGTAAGTTTGATGAAATTTGCAGAATCAGAACCAATCCTCTCAGAAGTATGTTATGTAGACAGAGTCATACATTCAAATGCTGTCCTCTGGAAGTCCCAGAGACAGGTATCTTGAGTCTCTCATATGAAACAAACAGTTTTTCTTAATAGAATACTATAATTTTCATCTGAGAATTCAGTAATCTCAAGAGTATGCATAAATTGGAGTTTAGGCTAACAATTCTAAGTACATTTCAGTTAGAGCTGCCTCACCTACCCACAGAGATAAAAAGTGCTAAGACTCATTCCTCGGATTGCTTTGCAGAACAGTTTTGGTTCTGCACGTTGTTATCAAAACGCCAGCTGTCTGTCTCAGATTTGTATTGTATTATTTATGCTGCTTGTGCAACAGCACCAGTACTGCAAGCTTAACTTCAGTGAAAAGTGGCATCATCTTCAACACTAGGAACTTAAAGAGAAGAAAAAAGCAATTTCCATTCTGTTTTTATAACTGCGGACCAGTAAATTTTAGAGCATTTACTGTGAATCAGATACTATACCTTCTGTTACAGCTGAGTTACAATCAAGTGTTCAAACATAAAAGGTAAATGTTTAGGGATTCAGCCTCTTAAGAGGCTTACACCCTTGTGGAAGTGCTTCCCAAATTTCCTTTGTGTTCTCATACATTATATGACAAACTTTAAAAAATGAATAATTCTCTCCCTGAACTCTTACTTCCAAGGAGGCATTTTCATTCCTTGTCAATTATTTTCTCAAGGGTGTAGAAATCTTCAATAAAACACAGACCTCTTCTTAGAAGACTGATGAAGTACTTAGGCATTTCTACAGTCAAATCTCCTTCAAAAAAAGCTGGGTAAACTAACTTCATCTACTTCAATTGGTTCATAACGGTTCATAATGCATTTAAGTAAATGATTATACCACGTAAAGTAAGTCATTCCTAATACAGTTTACTCTGCTATGGACTTACTAGCGAAAGTATCCACCTCAGCATCTTTTTGGCATAAACCAAAAAGAAACTCTAATTTTGATGATGTATCTTATTCCTAGCACTGCTATCCTGAAAACTCATGGCACTGACAATGCCTTAAGTAGGACTGACTTGGTATCAAACAAAGTAAGAGAGTGCAAGTGGGGATTAACTTTTCCTTCAAAGACATCTTTACAGTGGTTTGTTGGTGCACCACTTGTTATACTCACAGGACTGAAACAGTCATGATTTGTGTTTTTGCTCCCTTTTCCCTGTTACATTTTATTTATTGCAATGAGAACAAAACTTTGGCAAATAGTCAGTAGATGAAACCTTGTCAAATTAGTAGCTACTACATCACTGAAATACAAAAACTATCATCAAAACAAAATTATAGTATAAATCAGTTTGTACAGAAAGCCTTCCTATGTGAAAGCACAGAGAAACCTCCTCCTCTCAGCATTTTATTCTCTATAAATAGGTATATTCAAATCCTGAGGTACTCTCTACACTCAAATTCTATTAAACAAAAAAGTTGCTCAGATATTTGAAAGTACATCTTAATGTTTCAGAATGCAAAGATTGAAATGCAATTGTACAACTCTTTAGTCACAAAAAGCTGTAGAAGGCTGTATTTCTTACTGAATGTGTGTATGTGCATTCATGCGTGTGCATGCTTACTGAATGCATCTATAAACTTCTTTGACTATAAAAAAAGTGTACAATAAATTGAGTTTTTTCTCTTACAATCAGCAGATACAGCAGAATCATTTAGCATATTTAAATTGTTTTGTAAATTCAGAATGAAGATGCAAAGACCGTTAATCTCAGAACACATTCAAATAATTTCAAAACTGCAAATACCCAGGAATACCATATTTTAATAATTCATGGTTTTGTATCAACTTCAACTTTACTAATTTGTTGCAATGAGAACCCTTACACTTCTCAGCGAGTGCCCTTCTATGGGGCAAGGTAGACATGATTGCTTGTTCTTGCTTATTTTTGAAGTGCAAAACCCTTCTTCAGGACTTCCAAGGTTAATGAAACAGTGAGCTTGAGATCACCTGAAGCAAGTAACTGGCACATTAAGCTACTGCATGTTTAGCTCAGTTTGAATTGAAAACTGAAAATATTGACAATATTCAAAAATATTCATTAGCTTTCCATAACATTTGTGAAATAAGTGGTGAGAGGAAGACAAGAAAGGCATTGCCTCCTAGGATCCTTGCAGGTAGCCGAAGACCCAAGTGAAACAATGTGAAAAACTATTTTTAACCTATAAAATGAACATAAGCCCAGTTGTAAGTCAGGTTTTGCGCACCTTTTAGCCATCAATATATTATGCTACTGCAACATGCTACCCTGGGAGCACAGACTCACTAAAGTCTAAGATTAAGATGAGGAATTTTTAAATTACATAATAAACATCCTGTAATTTTGATAAATGAAATCCAGACATCCAGTATTGACTCCCACAAGCGTAATACACACCGAAAGCTTCTACTGTTAAACTAAGCCAGAAGCAATTCCTAAGCAGCAGCTTACTGTCAACACTCACAGCTTCATCAACCAACTAAAATACAGTTTTGTCTGCTAGCTCTGCTCCTAAAACCTTCTGACTCTGCCAGCTAAAAAACTGTAAGTGAGGAAAAGTCAAAAAATAAACAAAATGGGAACCAAAGTTGGATATAGCATAAACACACTGTGTACAGTATAGCAAGAAATACGCTCCTCTGGGAGTATGCATCTCTCTTCCACTACCAAATTTAAGTTGCAATTTGCCTTATGAGTTACTCTGAATGATGAGGAGTTATGTCTTACTCACAGTTCACCTCTGAAGTGCCACTGCACTGCCTCTTGGATGTACGCGCAAGGAAGCAAGTGAGAGTTCAGCTTCACACTTCGCTCACAGCACTCTATGCAGCCATAACGGGATTCTTCTCTGAATTTCTCCTCTTTCACAAGACAAGTTAGTAGTTTTCCCAAGGAAACTAGACTTGCATCCTATTTTGTGAAGGAAAATAAGCTTAACGTGAAGAAATGGGACAGAATCCCCAGTCCACGTACAGATGTTTTAGAGCTGAAAAGTATGACTGAAGAGAGAGCTGTATGCCCCAGGACGCGGCACATTTCTAGAAGCTCTAGAAATAATAAGAAAGGGGAAAACAAAGGCAGACACCAATTTCTACTCCAAGGAAGAGTTATTTGGCTGGGACACATACACATCACAGTTCAATCAAGTGCTAAAAAAATCCCCAAACCAAAACCTTTCAGTGTCCTGTAGGTAATACCTACATTTTAAGAAGCCCAAGAGCTAGAAATATCTCTCAGGAATAAAACAGTAGGAAGAAAATTTACCACTAAGAATACTGCTCTCAGAGATCACATGGAAATCCTACTTCACTGTAGCTTGAGTGTTTTTCTGCTTTTCCCTTTGATAAACTTAGAAGAAACATTTCAGTGCCAATCTTCTGACCATTTTAATTCATACTAGTTTTATATCTGTCACTCTCCTACATATTTTTAGTTACTTGTTAAAGATCACTCAACTACATCGAGTTGAAGTGTCAAACAAGTGAACACGACAGGAGGAAACCATCTATTCTAAGTACTTGGGAGACGACAAAACTCTTTGGCTGGCAGATGAGGTGCACACAAATGGGATTCTTCACTTGGCTCTTATTAGGTTTGTATTATTGCAGGGCGAGATTCCCCAGCACTCCTCAGTAAAACCAGAAAATTGGCTTTTATAACTTCCCCTCATTTTTCGAGCCTCCATGGAGAGTCTTCTTCTCTAAGACTGTAAAACATAATTCTCCATTAAGCATGATGGGAGTCTGCTTCCTGCCCCAAATAAGGAGGCATCTTCATATGTAATGTAGCATGCAATTAAAATTATCCCACTACTCCTCAGCAAAGGGAATTTGAGCACTAAAAGCTGAAAGTAAAACCATAATCAGGAATAACTGTCCTTAGAAAACGAATAGGTGTGCTCAATTCAAACATAATAAATAGAAAATGAAAAGTGCCTTATCAGCCAACAATTAAATCTCACTCGAAGAATAACAACTCTGTTGTCTTATATGTCTAAGTGCTGTTTTCCCAAGCTAGGATCTGCTCACAGATAGAATAAAATACTAACTAATACAGATACAGATACCATACAGATACTAACTAATCTCCTCTTTAAAGTTTGGCAAGGTCAGTTCTCATTTGTAGGTCTTTGGAGAAGAGCTGTATCTCCAAGCAAGTGAAACAGCTATGACTAATCCAAAACCTACTTATTCCCCTGTCTCTTATGGACTGCAAAGTTACTTTCTTTTTTGCCATAAACTTAATCATGAAACAAAGATGGAGAACTTACATACTGGTTTTATTGAGGTAGAGCTTCCAAATATCAAATCCTTAGTGAGATGCCAGGCTTTCTGAGGCATATCAGCTGGCAAAAAACAAGTCAGAACAGTCTTTGTCACTTCAGAATTCTATTTCCTTAATGCATATTTCGGTTCTTCACATCACATGCATGCAGAAGCAACTAGCTGCAGCACATGTCAGGGAGGACGTCTACCCTTTCAATCACTGGATCAGATCTATGTCAGTGCATGCAGCAGCCAAGGTAGAGCATTAAACTACACAACTCAATAATGTGCAACCAGAGTTGTAAAACTTTCTTTTTAAAAATAAATGGATTATTTTTTGTTTTAAAAAAAGTATCCATACTCTCTCTGTATTTGTAAACATAAAAACCATGAAATTCTCGGTAACCTGCCTGTTACTAAAACACTGAAAATGAACATGTCCTCTCGTTGAAATGTCTGTCAGTGATTTCTAACACAGATACAACTGAATTAAAATGATACTGCAGTTTACACTTAATAAACAAGTAAATTCTACTGGCATCAATAAAACTAACTGCTACAATTGCATTTGGGTATGTGAAATCTGCAGCTCCTGAGCTGATCATTTCAAAGCAGACAGAAAAGTTACTTTGGACTGTCAATGGCCAACAGCTCTCTACCTGAAGCAGGGAACATGAATAACATCTGATGGTGTCTACATCAGACCAAGTGCTTACCAGCATCTACACAACAAATTCCAGCAGCAGCCAACAAAATGGCAACCAGACCGAACTCACACTGTACCTATCGTACAGTTTCTCAATGCAGCAAAGCAACCTGACATGCCTCTCTGCCAAAATGACACAGTGCCCCTGGGCATATCCCGCATCCCCACCTACATATAGACACAGCACACAGCTCCATGCCATGCATGCTTGGATAGTGGATTCCATACACATATGATGCATATGCACTACATATACTTTTGGTGTTATGTATATTTATAACCTCTATTCATGCTATATTGAAAAAGAGATCCTACAAGCTGTGTCACTGAAAAATCCTGTGCTTTGTGCTTCCATTTTTATGAGACATCCAGTGGTCAAAATGAGCTCAATCTACAAGCCTTATTGAATAGTATATAAACACATATACATAAGTACATGCATACACAATTGTATGTATATATATATACGAATATGGAGTAAACTAAGCTTAACAAATGCTGAGTGCGGAGCGGTAAAGAACCCAATTTCTTTTGTCCTGTGTTAGCTGACTAGCTGAAGACTTAGACCCTCAGCCTGTTTGAAAGATACACTTTGTTGTTGTTCTTATTCTAGCAACAAAGCTTTCACAGCAGTTTTTATTTTTACAAGATGACAGCATGAGGTTGTTGAATATTGCTGGCTACATTTTCCACTGAGTTTTCATAGATGTCCAAGGTCCTTCACAGTTCTGCCCTTTGCTGAAATGATTTTGTAACATCAACCTTGAGCACATATTTGTCTGTTTTCTGAAAACATTTTTGTAATTTTCACGCAGACTCCTTCCTACAGACTTTCAGAGCTGAACTGTTCAGAAAGAAACTACCTCCTTTCTTAATCTCTGTGTTTTCTACTGGGATCTGCTTACCAGAAAAGCAGCAAAATATTTACTAAAAAAAAGCAGTCTGGGGATACCAGTAATTATTTTTAAGCAGAATAAAAGCTTTTGACCAATTCAGAGAGGTAAATCTAGGCACATAATTAAATAAATTAACCGCTTTTATTTTTAACCCTGCCTTCCTTTCTCTTGCTTTTCCCATCTTTCTGCATTTCATTCCAAATTGAACATGAACATGCACGTTTTGATTCAAGGATATGCATTTTTACATAATTGTAGCACGTGCAGCAAAATGAAACCAATGGACCATCTAAACACTACCAAGATGCACAGAAACCACAACACAAACCCATGTATTTACCTCTGTCTTACATATTGACAAGGAATACAGGCCAGTAATTCACTGAGCGCTTTACATAGCCCCCAACCTAAGCTGCATGTTCTCACAGGAGTTGCATCATTATCCCTACCATGTGCATATACTGAGAGGAATACATAAGCCTAAGCCTCCTTTTCATTAGGATTCTAAGAGAATTCAGTATTACAAAGCCTAAATTTTACATGGGTTTCAGGAGAATAGGGAAGTAAATGTTGCCTATAAAAGTAAAGAAAAATTTATTTCCCTGACATAAAAGAATTTAAGTTAAAGACTTTTTGGTTTTGGTTGCATTACAACACTCAGCTGAAAGCAGCCAGGTCTCCTCCCTTTGAGTTTTCTAAACTCAGGACTAGACTCCCTAAACTCTAGGAAGTCTCTGACTTTCCAGAAAATTCACTCAACACCCCCACCACAAAAATTAACAAAAAAACCCAACAACCAAACCCCAATACATTTATTCTCATTAGTTTCCATGCTATTTCTGGCTTTTATTTCAAAAGAACGTTATTTTTCTGGTTACTAACCAAAACCAAATGCCAACATATGAAAACTACTGCTCACTCTACTAAAAGTTTATTTGCTTTTCTTTTTTACCACTGAGAAATGAGTTCAAACTTCAGACTTAATATAAAAATGTAAAACATATCTCTCTATAGGTTTAATTAAAATTTTAAAGCTGGATCCATGAAATCCAGATTGAAATGAAATCCATACTCTAAAGAAATGTTGGCAGCAGAAAATATTTCTCATTACATTGTCATTGTAACTTTTTTGAGTAACAGTACTCATAGACAGTTATTATCCAAGAAACACTACTTTCTTTTTTGAAATGCACAGTATTATCTGTCCAAATGTATTAAAAAAAACCCTGAACAGCTTCTAGCTGCTGTTAGCAGGCTGAGACATTCATCTGTCTCTATTTAACAGATATACAAGGGCATTTTACACAAAATATGTCAGAAAGTTTTCTGTGTACTTCATTGTACATACTTGGCAAATTTGACAACGGTGCCTTTGCAACATTTCCTGCCCCCTACATACAAGAAATTTCACAAAGTGGAGAAAAATATACTGGTAAAACTCTAGTTTCTGGTTGTACTGAGAGTAAATGTAGAACATCAAGCTACTGTCAGTGTTTCTTCTGAAAGCCATTAGTTTTCACCCTAATCCAATAAAATGTCATCTCTGAGAGTTTTAGTTTTCCTAAGAAAACTGTGAAGATAATAGGGCTGTAAAACTCCTAATTTGCATCTTTAACCACTGCCAGTCAAGGCCCACTGTTAAATTTTCATTTTGAAATTCCTTTGCAGTGCTGCATTTACTCAATTCAAAATTGCATTCCAAAGTAAATGGAATTTCCTCTATGAAAAGGCTGCAAGATTTAGCTTATATTGCTGGCATACTGCTGTTCTGCAGAACTGTGAGCGCCGTGAGCTCAGCTTTCCCATGAAGCCTATGATACCAAGGAAATAAATCAATACCACGTGCACAGAACTCCATTTTCCAAAGAGGTTTAGAATGACAGAGAAGTGTGCTTATAAACAGTTTACTTTAAAATGATTCTGGAAACTTTCATGCACTTCAGTATCCTTCAGGCTATACTGAAATTGTCAACACAGACATGACAGGCTACCTTCACTATTTTCAATAGTGTTAATTAAAAACAAAAACACACACACATAACATGTCACTAAAACTAGGTGAAACTATGTCATGTTTATCGTGACACAAAAGCAAAATCTAAGCCAACTGTTTATTTGCTTTTAAAACGATAGAAGGAATGAAGACACAAGTTCACTAACAGACTGATCTTTATGTCAACTAGTATGTAACAGGACAGGAATAAGGCTTCCATATTCCCACCTCAAATTATTCTGAGAAGCTGTTAGCTGTATTATAATGAGAGAAGCTTAGCCTAGTAATTAACCTGCTGGGGATTAGAAGCTATTAGGCTCAGTTTCACTGTACCCATGTGCACAACTGATATGATTACAGGAGTACAGGGGGTGATAAACAGCCCTCAAGGAAAGCATTTCCACCTAGCTGGCTTGAAAACCGAATCAGCAAGCCCCAATAACTGGAAAATGTGAACAGTGTGCACTTTGAGAAATCAGCTCTTGAATTGTCCCTTGAAGCTCTGTCACATGGGTGTAATCATCACCAGCACAGAAGCTCCTACACCATTACACAGTGGCAAATGTGAATGCAGCTCCTGCTCTCCTCTCAAACCTGTCCTCCACCTGGGTGACACGATTCTGTGTAAATATGCTTTAAAGTAATTAAAAGAACAGTGTCATAACCATTCTGACTTGTCCTCATGAAGTGCATAAGGAGTGCAGGCCTGCCCATCGATCGCATAAGGACATTTCCTGTAAGATGTCCCCCTGAGAAAAGGCAGCCCTCTTCTTCCTACGCAGCGTAACCAAGCCATCAAGTCCTCTGTTAGCAGGCCCACGATCCACACCCACGTGAAGTAACTCACAGCTAATCTGACATCCTTCAGAAGGAGCCTTTGTGCAGCACCTTTCGGTGCGGGGGGCAGGTCCGGGTGCGTGCCCAGGGCAGCAGCAGGGAGGTAACAGATGGTTGCTGGAGACGTGCCACAGAAAATGCAGTGGCTGACAGAATCTGTTATCCCTTAGCGGCTGCAGATAAAACCTTCACAGTTTAGGATAAAATTTCATTAAAACAAACGTAGCTGCTGACAAACAGAAAAAATACATTCACTAGAGAGGGCTAAGCAGACGACAAAGATGTTGTCACTCTGCAGAGAAGATTTTATGTATTTAATATAATTTCTATGTATGCGACTGGAGAGGATTTGCCTAAATGGAGGTTTTACAATCTGTCCACCTGTGGCAAACTCTCTTCTCTGCTATGACATGAGAAGGCAGCAGGGGAATGAAACCCCTTTTCTCACTTTTTCCTGAAAAATCTATCTAACATCAGAACAGCTAAGGAATCCTTTATGCACCAATCTGTGCACACTCAGAGTTTCACATGAGATTTTGCAGCTACTCTGATACAGAAGAACATCAAGTCTTCCTTATTAAATGCTCTTGGAAGAAATCAAAGAATCAAAGAATTGTATGGAAAACTAAAACAGAAGTGCAAAGGGTAGCCCTGCACAAAGGCCAATGTTCTGCAGGGAAAAGAAAAAAACAAGTCATCCATTTTATGGCCATTCAAGACCGTAACTTTAAGTATGGTAATAGGGGTACCTTTGTAGTTAACAGGATCACACCATAGAACAAGAAGCAGCTTTTATTCACAAATCATTTGATGAAAATGACAACTAAAATAATTTTAAACACTGCATGTTTTCAGCTACAGTAAACTTCATTAACAACAAAATATCCATTGCAGGCAGGCACAGATATCCTGACTCTCAGGATAACCAGCAAGCAGCTAACTAAATGGGCACTCCGGTTTCAGAAATACTCAGCTGAAGGTACTGACATAAACAAGGAGCTGATTGTTGACCATGTTTGTACACCCTGCACATGCCACATTCTCTTTGACATGCCCTGCCCACATGGAGATCCCTCTTGGGCTTTCCTATGGGACCTGGAGCGACCCAGGTTCACTGCCTGCACCATCCTGGCAAAGCATCTCCTGGGCTTCACCACTGTGGTTCTCCCTGGGCTTCCCTGCAACATGGCAGCTCCAGCCTCCACTGCTGGCAAGTGACACAGGCCCACTCTGCCACCATCCACAGCCAGCAAGCCCCGCTGCACACATGGTGCACAGGAGCAGCAGGTCCCCAGTCAGCCATTTCCACACAGGGCCAGCATCAGAGGCAGGTCCTCTGCCCAAGCTCACAGGATCATCTAGGGTCAAAGGCTGTTCCCATGTCACCTCACAGCCAAGGAAAAGTATTGTGCTCATTTTATATCAGAATCACTGCTTTGCTAGTGGGAAGCTATCAGGTCACAAACACTTCACGTAACACCTTAGGCACCAGCTCAGCTTTAGGCCAGGGGCATCTGCTTGCAGAACAACTTCCTGTTTGGAGATATGATAAGAAATAAAACAGAAAAAACACATTTTTACATCGTTCTGACCTAAGTGATTTATGTTCAATGTTTTATTCTGCCAGAAATTGTTTCATACATGAAAGTCACAATATTCTGCACCTCCACCATCCACAAATCAAGAATAGGAGAATCCTACTCTGCAAAACTGTGGAAATGAACTGGTTGATTTTTGGAGGTGTACAGAAGTCCTGGCTAGAAATTGTACTGGTGTTTCTGTAGGGACACAGTCAGTACGTTGGAACTGCAAACAGAGAGTTAGCTGACAATGCTCTGAGAGAAGTTATGGAGACTGAATGTTTCAAAGGACAATAGAAATACATAAAAAACAGCTACAGGCAATTTAGTTTCTGCATCTTTCCAAGACTCACAGGGAGTCAAGTAGAATGAGAACTTTTCATTGTTGGAACAAATAAGGCTGACTGATCAGCACAGCTTCTCTAAGAGAGTAACAAATGTGACAATCCCAACTAACATGAAGGTAAGGGAACCTCAGTTACTAAGAAACTGTCTTACAGCTGTGTTGTCAGCATTTATTCCTCTCACTTGCACTAACACAAACACAATCTCTTTCCTTTAGCCACATCAACAGCCAGCGCTGAACTTGCAAACTCAAACTCTGGTAAGGAGAAAGAAAAATGGTATCAAACAGCACAAAAACAAAAGTCAGCCCTCCTCTTCAAAATGAAGATATGAACCACATATATAATGTTCTGGTATAGATTAAAAGGATTATCAAGTGTCTTAGTTTCTAACAGAAGTTACTTCTCTCACAGTGTCTGGTATGAAGCTATGTTTTGTTCCCAGAAGAGAAACAAAACTGATAACATCTGGGAGTGTTGAACACAGCCAAGGACATATTTTGTTCCTCAGTGAAGCAGTTAGAAGGCATAAGGAGCCGGGAACTGGGAGGGGACAGGACCAGGGCAGCTGACCCAAACTGACCAAAGGGATATTCCATACCATATGACATCATGTGATATAAGGAAGGGAAGTGAGCGGTCGCGGTCAGTGAGCGATTGCTTTGTACAATCACTTGTTTTGTATATAATTATCATTACTGTTATTGTACTCTATTTTCCTCTTTCTGTTAGTAAATAGTTTTTATCTCAACCCCCGAGTTCTACCTTATTTCTCCATTCTCTCCCCCATCCCAGCTGGGAGGAGGGGGGGGTGAGCGAACGGCTGTGTGGGGTTTCCAGGCCTGCCGGTTCAAACCAGAACATCAAGCTAACTTGAGATTATTTTTAAAAAAACGAAAACTAAATTCAAATTCTTTATTTTTGAACTTACTTAAAAGTGTCCCCTTTGTGGGTGTTGATGTGCAAATTTTGCACGTTTCCTGAAGAAACTTATTTCACTCTGAGGGTTTGCACAGTGCCTCTTTCCCACACAAGTGCCTCCTTCCTCCAAATTTTTACCTTTCGGCTGGTCATGAAATCTAGACATCTAATTCCCTCCTCCTTTCAGCTAAGAAATCCATTTCTTTCCAGATCTTCTGCTATCCCATCTCCTCCATTTTGTTGCGCAATAAAGATAAATGTTGCTCCCCAAAAACTATTAGAGGCGGGAGACAAGCTAAACAGCAAATGACCTCACTGATGTTGCACTGGCTTAAAGGAAAAAACAAACAAACAAACCAACAAAGTACAAATATTCCACAGCAAGCCTAGAGACTGGGAGTTTCCCTGGCAACAATGGCTGTAGGATTTCTACTGGGATCAGTGGTGACTCTTGGTTCCTAGGAAACCACTAGATGAAAACAAAGAATCATGATGCCCCTCTGAACTTGACTTGTTCAGTGAGCTCCTGGAGTGGGGCAGCAGAGATGGGCAAGAAAGGAAGATCTACGTGAAGGTGGTGGGGATTGCCAAGGGAACAGCAGTATGCTAGGAAGGAAAGGCTAGGGGCTGGACTTCACATTCTTAAGAGAACTGGCAGAGACTGGCCTTCTCCCATCTGACATACTTCATCTACATAGAGCACGTTTGTAGAGTCAGGCCATTAATTTTTAACAGCTATAAAGTTCTACGAGAGACTAACAAAAATTCTCGATCATTCTTCATTATTTTTAGCCAACCCCTACACTAGAAACGTTATCTCAGCAAACTTTTGGTTGTATTGCCTTATAGAAATCCTTCACTCTCAACTACTTATTTTGTACAACTCCTACAAAATTAGCTGGCTTTTGTTTCTTGCTTATATAATAGCTGTACATCATCACACTGAGGTCCAGCTTCAGAAATCAACAACCTCTGCACAGAAATTTGTGTGTCAGTGTTGAGGATGATTTTGTTTGTATTTTTTGAGAAAATTTCAGACCATGTGTCCTGATTTTAGCAAGCTTCTTGAAAACTTTCCCATTCATGTCTTCTACCTAAAGTATTTCCCTCCCTCCCATCACATTTGCCACAGAATCAAGATTATCCCTTGAACTTCAAAGCACCTTACAAATTAAACTTATTCTGAACATCCCTATGAAGAGGAAGATCATTATTATCCAATTGGCTGATGAGATGTCCAAGAGCTACTACTGACTAACTTCTGCGGTTCATCTTGCCAGGAGATTGTAACAGCTTACAAGAGCCCACTAAAGCCTGAAAGTGTGGTTCTTTCCCATGTTTTTAATGTCTGGTTGGAAAATATACTTACAACATTTTCTGGCTGTTGCAGTCTGTTATCACAGCAAGGCACCACACAGATTTTGCATCTGTCAAAGTTTGCAAATGAGCCACAAGATACTGAGCAAAATGCAGGGGAAACACAAGGCAGAAGCTGCACTGGGGCATATATTCACCATTCGAAGCTCAGTTATGCCATTCTAGAGCCAGAAATGAGCTATGGACAGTATAAGAATGAGGTACACTGTCCACCTGCTTTCTTCTGGATGAATCAAGACATGAAAACATACAACAGACTAGAAAAGAAAGTGTGGAAAGGACATCATTGCTGTTCTTCAAGTGGCAGATCTGCATTACTGCAGGAAAAAAAAAAATCAAGAAAGAAGGAGACCTTGGTCTTTTTTTTGTTTTTGTTTTTCCATTTGTTTGGCTGTGCACATATCAACATTACGTAGAGCTCCTGGCACCGTCCTCCTGAATGCCCTGTATCATTGACAAGTACATAAGTGGCCTTTCACTTCTCTCCCTCCAGCACAAAGGAAACAAATTACCTTCTGTTTGAGGTGGAAGGTCGTTAAGAGCTAAACTTTCAAACCAGAACAAGAAAAAAGACATTATCTCTGTCTCAAAACTATATCCTGTACACCACATAAACATCCTATCAAACAAAATGGCTACATATAACCCATTCTTTTCTGTTGACGGTTTAGGAACTGCAAGCACTTCAGGACTGGCTCATTACTCAAACTACACAGACCAGCGATGTCCGTGTTACTGGGATACCTAGAGTGTGATGTTCTGTGATTACAGTATGGCAGGTTGTTAACGATAAGATCGGATTTCTTTAACAGCAGGATGGCAACAAAATGGAGTGGCCTTCTGCACAGTCAATAATTGGTACTAGTCACAGAGAAGTGCAGTGCTTCATGAGCTAAAAGCACAGACACTATTTCTGTAGAGTACACATCAGGTTTTTTTTCCTCCCAAGAGAACAAAGGAGGTTGCTAAACAGCATGGGACAACTTCATATAGAAAAAAGTGCAAACACAGGTGATGCTTCCATGCACACTTAATCACATCTACTGCACTGGGGAATGACTCCACCTCTGTCCAGTGCTTCTCCGGTCATTTTGAAACCAACCTGACGTAAGCAGTGGAAAGACAGACAGATCTGTGCTCACAGCAAGGATTTCTACTTCAACCAAAGCTCCTTTCTGCAGGTGACAACCCTTCCTGAGGAACCCACCAGATACATTCTCACAAAGACCTCCAACCTTCCACACATGCAGGTTTACACTTACTGTCTCACCTTGTTACACTGCTCTACTGCTCAGCTACTATTCAGATTTTCAGCAGACTAATACTATTAACACCGATGCAATCCTTGGGACAAAGCACGAATAAATATATGGTAAAGACTCCTGCAGAAACATTTACCCTTTAACAGGCCACGTTCCAAACTGCGTGTGCTGATCCCATAAGCAGTTTTACTGGAACACAGAAGTTAACTAAAGTTTATTTTACTTCTATCACTTCTGCAGAAAAAGAAAGCTTTCTAGCTTGCATTTTGAAAAAACAGCAGATTTTTGGAAAAAAAAATTGAAAGAAAACAAACAAACAAAAACAACAGGAGTTTTGAAATTTATAGCCCATACAGAATGTGCTAATCTAATTTATTTCCTTTCATAAGTGGAAAGAAAGCCAATTTTAAAGTTTAGACAGCCAGCACCTTCATTTTCTGCTTAGGAAGAAACTATGGCCAGCAGAGATAATGAGATGGAATGTTGACTCTGAATGCGCAGAATGGAGCAGAAATATTCGATCATGCAATAGCTGGAAAGCTCCACCACCACGCTGTCCTATACCCAGACAGTTCTAAAAGTAAGAACTGCTGTGAGACAGTTGGATTTAGAAATTTTTATTTCTTCTTTATTTGTAACACATTTCCAAGTTGTTGTTGTTTTGTAAATAATAGACCAACCATTGTTGCAGTCTGAGCTGTAATAAAGAATGAACTCCTTACAGCTGCACTCATCAAATTAGCACATTTCTTCAGAAGAAACAGTTCTAAGGGTTCCGAAACACGTATCTTGGACAAGGGGATCCCATAAAGAAAAATGCAGAGTAAGAAAAGTGTAGATCAGTGTAATTCCATGTAACGTGAAAATGGACATCTGAACTCTGAAATTCTCTTAGATAGCCTTAATGGAGTGTTCTACCACAAAATACAAGGATACAAGTACATGGTTTCATAGTAGTTGTAAAACTCAAGAAGTAATTTAAATACATTTTTCAGGTTTATATTTTGGTGTAGAAATTGGAGTAGAAATTGGAAGGCACATAGACTGATAGCTGGATACTGACATTTCAATTTCCAGTTGCCCTGAATTCTAGAGATGCATAAACCTTAAATAATTTGTTGGTGCTAAGGGACAGATTGATCTTTCTTAAATGAAAGCAGGGCAGAAAATATCACAAGCATATATTTCCATACTTAAAATATGCACAAATTCTCTTGTTCAGAGTTCAACGGAAAACAAAATGAAGACGATAACTAGAAAACAAATATTATTATTCTTTCACCCTCTCTATATACCACATTTTCATAAAATAAATTATGGCATGAAACAGTTGCTACCAGCTCTACTGCATACTTCTGTTTCTTTTCTGACATGAAGTAAACATAAGAATCAACCTGTAAGCTGTCTTTGATATTCAACTCCTTTTTTTCCATACACACAACTTTTTACTTCTGATAGGTGGTAAGAGAAGGGGCTCCTCTCCTTTCTAAATAACATAAAGCACCAGACTCTGCCAGCACAGTAGCATGTAGTTTTCACCATCTTCTCTACATCAGTTCATACCAGCTAACAGTCTGAGTAAGTTAAAAATAGTCTGCTACCACAAACCTGATAAATACTCTGATGCTTTTTAGTAATAGTCTTTGTCCTAAGCTTTAAGATAATGAATATTAAACTATCTTGTATGACAGTTGGATGATGAAGAACAGATGTTGAGTTAAAATTTAATTTGCCAAATGTCAGCTCAGAACATGCATGCAAAACTGCAGTATTAGCAATCCGAACTACATGGTGAAAACAATGGAAAAAATTGTCAATTACTTCAGTGCCTGGCAACCATTTTTCCTGGACTTCAGACGGAAATCCCATCTGAACTGAAGAGTCCAGAAGATAATGTTCAGTTTTAGAAACTCTAATTGCTTATTAGAATAAGTACATTCTCTTCTGGGCATCTACTTTCCATCTTGAACTGACTGACATACAGCAAACACTATTCAAAAGCCTGCAATTAGTACGCTTGTGCCTTGCAGTTTGCTCTGCCAGTGAACCTTTGCTTGGACCTCAGGCTGGACAGGTAGGCTTAGCGTCTGAAAATTATGCCTGCCACTCCCTGCAACCACTTATGGAAGTTGTTTCGAAAAACAAAAACAAGTAAACAAATCACAAAAGCAGCAATAGCTCTGTAAAGAAGCTCAACATTTATCACTTGCTCAAGTCCATCCACTGGACAACGTTTCTTTTTTCTTGCTACGTAAGATATAAATGATAATCCTCTGAGGAATACAATGAAACTTCACACTATTGAAAGTTCTTCTTATATTTGAAGCATGTTCTTGTTTTCTTAATTAAAACCACTACTTACATCTCCCATGTGCTACCCTATGTATGTTCTCTTTCCTTAACATTTTTTTCAATTATCCGCAAAGTCTTCTGTCTCCTCCTTTCCAAACTTGTCATCTTCACAAGGTTTTGCAGTCTATCCATAGAAATCAACCATCTCCTAACTGCTTTCGATTCTCTTCTCCAAACTCTTTCTAGCTTTCCAAAGTCTTTCCAACATCTGATCAACAATTGCTATGGTCCGCAAATAGTCTCACAAACCAGTCTCCTAGGTGGACTACAGCTTCTGGGGACTACGGCACAACATAATCAGCAGTACGTCTGAAATCTCTTTATAAGAGTTACTCTCCACCAACAAGCAAGGGCAGAAATATTAAGTAATGGACACCACATGATCTCATTGATTTGACCCATTAATGAAGTACAACACAAACCTCTTTTGCAGAAGTGATTTTGTGAAAAACCTGAGTCCATTTAGTAGTGATCATAACAAAACGGTATGTAATGACTGCCTATAAGAGTTTATGAAGTTCAATTTATACCCGGACGATGTGCTGCTACTTTACCTACAGAAAACAATACTCATGAACACACAACTGATCACAGTATGAGAACGAAAAAACAGCCAAATGAAAAGTCTGCAAGAGAAAATCTCCTTTTACAAGCACATTTCATAGACAGTAACTGACTATCAGTTTCAAAGTGATAGCAGAGCAATTCAACAGAGATGACCTTTTATTTTAAACAGATGTAATATCTAGCACCTGCAGAGATACTACAAATATGTCTTCCCTGTCTGTCAGGCAGAGTGCCTTCAGTATTATCACGCATTTCCAAAGAACATTTCATATGGATTACAGTCATTTTTAAGTGCACTCCTAAAGCAATTTTCCTTTAAGGTTGAAAATGAGACATTTACAAAGGAAAGCTTTTTTTCTTCCATGAGCTTTCATATTCTGGAATACAAATATATCAAAACATCAAGGTTTCAGAAAAAGACTGTTTCCCTCTGGTTACCAATGTCTTTCTGATGTGCCAAAAAATTTAGCTGCTATTGGGTACCCAGTTAGAGAGAACTTCTATCATGCTAAACAAGTAGAGAGATCAGACCGTGAATACTGGGGTTTTAATGCAGCAAGAGAAATCTTTACCAATTGTTACTTAAACACTTCCACCACTTTTGCTGAGGGCAAATTTTTGGGTTCACTCATCATGTATTACATGTAACAAATAAATAAAAAGTAGTTCACACCATCTGCCACAGGGAAAAAAAATATATAAATTAACATTTTTGATGGGTTTGAACTTCAGTTACCAAAAATACCTGTTCTCTTTTCCATCAGAAAATTAAAGAAAATCACCAAGTGCATCAAGGATTGCAGTCAGCGTTTCCATTACCGTTACCATGGAAGTCAAAGCATATGCCAGAAAACTCTCTCTAATCTGTTTGTATCTCTGCTAGGCATATGTATGGCTATAAAGTTTCTCCCTTGTGTCTTCCCTAGGCACATGATCATATCACAATGGTTATGCCTGACAGCAACACTAAGTTCTACTACGTACTGAAAAATCATGCACCGTAAAAATGATTTCTAGAAAGCTGCAGCACATACATTCAGCTACCTTGTACTGGCATTAGAAGCCTGCACAAGACACAGGGTGAAGCACAGACCTGACCACAGGCTGTTTCACATCACTCAGTCTCATTGCCTGATGCCAGAATAACATTTTGTGAATACTAACCATGGAGAACCCAACAACTGTAATAACTCCTGTCCAAGAAAGTTCCATTCACAATAGTTAGAGTCAACAGCCGTACTATTGCTTCCATTTTCAGAGAAAATTACTTTTCAGAAGATTTTGAGGGGTGGCACTACTGAGCGCAGGCTAAACATACATATCCAAGATCACAGCATCGTTTAATTTTAAAGAAGAGCTCATGAGAGCCCCTCCAAGGTAAAGCATTAGAATAAAATTGTTATACAAAAAATTTTATACTTACAGTCAGGTTTCAGGTTGTGAGCTTTCGTTGGTGATGTTCAATAGTAGAAAGACACAAAGCAAACTGCAATTTCAAACCTCTGCATGAGCAAGAAATAGTAGACAATTAAGGTTTCACCCACCTGGGATCTTTCTGAATGCTATCAATGGAAGGTGACCTAGCCAAGGTCCCCTCAGGTGGGATGGCTGGCCCAGATTTGCTGTATGGTGATTCAACAGAAGGACAATACTGCAGCTGTCGGTAGGGGTCTGCGTAATTGGAGGCTGGGCCTGCAGCATAGCTGGCCCTCTGGAAGGTCGCGGTTGCGTTCTGTGTGCCGTGTTGACTGCCTGTGCGCTGTAAGGGTACGGAGTCGACACCAGGGGAAGATGGGGCTACGACAGGAAAGTAGGGACAAAGTAAAAAATTGAGGACCTGTTCACAGAAATGGTTAACCAGGTCTAGGCAGAGGAAAAAAACACACACATATAAAACAGGGGTTCAAAAAGAATGAGAAAAAAAAGAAACAAAAAACAAAGAACATCGTCATTTTCAAAATCACTAAAGTAATTCTCACATGAATTTCTAAATGACATACCACTTCTGGACTAGGGGGATCTTTACATCAGCTAAACAGACTGTAACAGTATTTTTCACTTGAGGTCTTACTTGCACTAACCTGGAACCAAAGAAGTGCAGAAAAAGCACAGGACTAGTCAAACTAGGATTTACAAACACCACCGAGCAAGGCTTTTGCAGTCCTTTGAGAGGTGCACAGAAGACAGAGCCACCAGCTGAAAGAACATCAGATCAGGCTCAGGAGGCCAAGCTGTAATGGATGGCCATATGGCAAACAGCCACAGCCAGCTCAAACTTATATTCCTGGTGTCCGTGTAACAGGTAAAACCAGACACCCACTACTGACAGTTACTGTATACACTTCAGTAGCCTTTTTTTTTTTTTTTTTTTTTTTTTTTTTTAATCTTTTCTACCATATGTAAGACTCACAGGACTGCTACTGATACCTGAGTCTGAAGACAGCCAAGTAAGAGGCGGACACATAGATGTCTTTATGCACGCCATAGGTTGTGCACCAAGCTAAAGATTATTGCATTAGCAGTTTTGAGCAGCTTACTTATAGATTTAAACTGACTTAATGCTTTTGCGACTCAAAAATCATACTAATCTCCTTCACAGCCCATTATCCCTCTGTTATGTCACAGTGCAATAGGGATATGGTCGCCTTTGTGATTCTTATTAAATACACAATACTTTTGAACCAAAGTCCAGTTAAAGGAAATTGGCTTCACACTGTAAGTGCTAGGGGAGCAACACCCACATGATCTTTGGGCTGGAAACAAATACAGATTAAACGCTGGCTTGGACTGCTTACAGTGGCAACTGAATTCCTCGTGGCTCCCATTTCTCCGTGGCCCAGGACCACAAGAACGCTTTTGCAAGCAGGAGTGGGCCTACGTTCAGGACTTTTTAGCTGGGTCAAATTCATACACAAAATTGTAGGCAAAACTGTATATTCACATGACAGGTTTTCATAAAATATTTCCCAGTCCTTTTTTTATTAACATGCATATCGACACGTTAGGATAGTAAATATTTGTGGTATATTACAGATCCATGAAAGGGACTTTAAGCATTTTATCTTGAAGTGTCAGCAAGTGAAATACATTGAGCTCAAAATGCAATTACTGCAGTTATTGCTAGTTGCCATCAAAAGTCACACTTCAAATTTGTGTCAAATTCCACCTTATTTTCATTTTCCCTGTGATTCTGAAGCATATCACTCTATAATAGCAAGTATTCTAACATTGCTACAAGCATAGAAAAATGTGGTTACCTTGATGTAAATATTCAGCAACATTTTAAAAGTATTGTTTTTAACTGTTAATATATAATTCCTCGTGAAATGAGGAATAAGACATACAGACTTTTTTGTAAAACTGCATCAGTTAAAATGCAAGAACAACATCGGCATACTGGAACATCTCATGCACAAATCATGTTAAGTTCAGAGTTATGAAGATACAAGAAAAACATCACCTTTTAACAGAAAATACACATAATTCAAACCCAACATTTGATGTCTTATGAGAAAAAGAGAGTGAAAAAGCAAGTTAGAGAACATACTGGAAATATTTTCAGGTAAAAAAGCAAAAATTGAGTTGTAGGCTGATATAGCTTACTCTTAAGTCTTGTCAGCATGCAGAACATCCCGCTAGCTGTTGACACAGCATATGGGGAATTGCATAAAAAGCCTACGATACTAACACTGCTGAAAATAATAAGTACCTTGTAACATAGATTGCTTTGCAAAATATTCCAACATATTTTCTTCCTTTTGCAAGGCAGTTCAATGGAAAACATGTTTGTTTTTAAATTCTTTTTTTTTTCCATTTTCCTCTTTGTCTTGTTACCAAAATAGGCACTTATATGAACCGAAAGTAGCTGTCACTCTACCACCTACGTATTTTTTGAGTCCCTCTGATTCATATATCAAATTATCTTCCTAAAAGATTCTTACTTCCTTTTGAATTTTATCATAACGAACATAGAATTACCAAAGTTCGAATATGAAAATGAATGAAATCTAGGATTTAGCTAAACATTCATTTCTCAGCTTGTTTGGCCAATGTTATTTTAAAAAAAAAAAAAGAAAAAAAACAACAAACACAACAAAAAGCAAAAACAAAAACCCCACTCACTTTAGAATAGCTTCTATATTTAACCTGAGTAGAGTCACTTTCATGTACTGTAAAAGAGTTAAACTTTAGGAGACATTTTCAAGTAAACTGAAGCAAAGCCATCTCCTACCAAGGCATTTCTGCTGCTTAGGTAAATTCTTGTAGCAGCCAGATTTATTGATTGACAATAAGTCTACTAAGTATTGTGCTAAATGAGAACTCCCTTTGGTGTAGCTATTTAAACAGCAAAGTCATAGTCATTATGTCTATTAAAAAACAAAGATCTGAAGTCCACTTGCTCCACTGAGCAATATTTAATCTTCAGCAAGCACAGGCACACAGAGCAGAAAAGAAAGCGTTCTTGTACCAGCTACATTTGCAGATGACAATTCAATCTTTTGGTGTGTTTTTAAACTGAAGACACTTACCTGTTCCTCTAACTTTTGCATCTGACTTCTGACAAATCAGACACAGCTGTAACCACAGAGACACACCCTGATGAGAACTGGCTCACGAGGGCAAGACACCAGGCTACCTGGGCAAGGACCAGGGCTTTGCACCAGCAAGGAAAGAGAGCGAGGAGAGGAGCTGTAGCAGCAGATGTGCTGCAGGAGAAACGTGCCAGCACCCAGGCCAGCCTTCCTGGGACCTGGCCCAGTCAAAACAGGAACACAAGCAAATAATCTTTGTTGCCCTGGGCCTGTTCTGCCACTGTGTAATGCTGAGAGTAAAACCAGAAGTTGTGACCAGACTGTGAAGAGATGAGCCTAATTTTGTGGACATCTTCCCCTCCAAACTTCTCTTTTAAAGAGAAGTCTTCAGTCTTCAATAGTGCCAAAACTGAAAAGGATTAAAAACACAGAAACAAAAAGTCTCAAAACCTTCTTTCTTCTTGTTTAATTCTTCTTTCTACATCACCATACACGTAAGCATTGTTTAAATAGTGACTGCAGCCCACACTTTCTTAAAACTTCCATGGAGATTCAGTAGTTGATGTCAGGAAAAAAAATCAGAAACTCTTGGTTAACCACTGCTTGATCTCAGGAGCTGCTGGGCAAGAGGATGGCTCCACCCAGCAGCCCTCTCCTCCAGGCAGCAATGCAGACCATTCGCTGCAAACCTGAGGCAGGTGGGCACAGGCAGTAGGGCCAGAGCACCCACTCCACACTGCAATTAGCAGACACTGGATACAATAACTGACATGTTCAGAAAGACAATAAAAAGCCCCAGTGAACTGTAGTGAAAACTCTCCAAAGACCTGATGTATGCCCTGATTACAGTTCTCGATTGAGTGAACAGGATATAGAAAAGCCAGCCTATATAACTTCCTACAGCTTTTGCTTAGTATCAAAATTACAACAACTTTTATGTTATATATTAACACTGAAAATTTAGGTGTATCTCTAAATGCACTCACAGGCTTATAATGAAATACTCAGCTCAGAAATTCACTTTCAGATTACATCTTGTACTTTCACACTTATGACATCTCTAGAAAAGCAAACAAAACTCAAAATCAAGAATGCATTGATTTAGGCAGGAACACTTGCACAACACTTAAGCATCTTAAGGAGACCAAATTCACGTAAGAAGTGCTAAAAACTTCAGGCTAAAAGTCAGAGGGAATTCTGTTCAGTTAACATATACAGGATCAGACCTTCAGAAAGGATAAACTATTTATGAGACTCATCTTACTACAATTGCTTGCTAAAAATTACTTGGTTAATGCTACTGCTTGACTTGTGAAAAATACCTTGTAAAATTTTGTTCTCTGCTATATCACACATTCAGTTTCTGTGTTCTTCCTCTCCTTGTGCCTTTCATACAGATTTTGCACTCTACTTCATTTTCTTTGCACTAATTTGCATCTGCAGTTGATTCTTCCTCTCATGCAAAAGCTGAATTTCTTTCAAAAAACAGACACCAATAAAATGTCCTTTCAGTGCAAAATATGTCCCATTATCCCTCCAGGAGTTTATACATGATACACACGCAGTGCCTTCTCTTGGTGGCAAATGTACAGAAAGACTTACAAAGCAGATACTTTTCCCATCTAACACACTGTAAACGTAACAGTGTGCTCTCTATAAATTAGGAAACTCATCAGGTTTGAAGGATACAAACACTTTCTGTTTCTAAATGTTAAATGAGTGTAGGTTACTGCCCTCCCTCACGTAACTAAAAAATGAAAAAAAAAAGATTCCAAGTAGTAGCAGAACAGCAATTCCAAGTAGAAAGCACATGCAGTCAACTGTTTGAGATGCACTCCAACACACACATTATCAATTTGCTTTGCTCTTAAAACAAATAAACACTTTTCCACATGGGAAACTTAGGATTTTAGAGAGAGAGATGGTTGGGGGAAAAAGGAAGAGGAAAAAAATACCATAGTTGATATTAGCAACAATCTCTAAGGTAATTAAAAATTTTATGAAAGCGCTATCACATCCTCTGTGAGAAGTATAAATGCACAAGGAATTTCATACTTTAAACATGAGAGAAGACCAAAAAAGCACTGAAGGATTTCAGAATACGAGGTTTCAATTTAGATTTAAAATAATCAGGACCTTATGTAAATGTCAACACCACTGAAGTCTTCCATAACTTGGGCACTTCACTACATAATTTCTTGTAGTCAAATCAGGAAAGACAGTCAAATTTATTCCAATTTTCTTCTCCTTTTGTTTTCCATTATCATCTTCCATTATCATCTTGATGGTTGGACTAGATGATCTTGGAGGCCTTTTCCAATCTTAATGATTCTATGATTCCTCACTTCTGTGTTGTCCTATTTTAATTGCTGATCTTGCAATCAAAACTCCAGTTTCTAAATTGCACATTTATTTTCAGCCAGAAGAGAAATAAAAAAGAATTTGTGGGCAAGTCTTCCCCTTGCATCCTCATAGGACAGTCTTTTCTCCTCCATTCATCCAGCCTTTGCTCTCAGCATATCAGTTTTTCAGGGCTTCCACAACTGCACTGAAATCCACAGCACCAACTTCAGAAGCCTTTCCCTCTATTATCTTCATGTCCTTCCCTCTCTCACCAGTTTCTAGTTATGCTTCAAAGACACAGCTAGCCATGCTCCCCCTAATCCTTTCTGCTGGCCCCAACCTTCTCCAGATGCTTGCACTCTGCGTATGTTGAGGGAGATACAGCCCCTTCCCTCCTGTCAGTTTCCACATGCCCAGCTCGGTGCCTTCAACAGCCAGGGCATGGCTAACAGCCAGACTCTTTGCTGTACCAGCAATCTCCTTCTAGGGGAATATAACATGCAGTACAGGGGCAATGTATACAAAGAAAAGAAACAGAACAGTATACAAAAAGGGTTCTCTTCCACCCACAAATTTATTACAGATTCCACAGGTACTGGCTACTCCTGGCTGTCACACCCACCTGTAATTAGTGTCCAGGTGCTGTTGAAAGCATGCATTCAGATTATTATTATTTTTTTTAATCAGCAGGAATTTCCCATTATATGGTAAGCAGGAAGACTTCATCAAAGTCACTGTGATATCGTTCCTCCAGATGATATTACAGGAGTTGTCAGCTGTTCACACTTTCCTATCCCAGCTTCAAAATCCAAAGTGGCAGTTCAGCCACTACACTACCAGTTCTTTTGGAAACATTCCTTACAATTCTAAACTAGTTAAAAGGACCATTCCCATCACTGTCAGCTGCCAAGTACACGCCACTGTGTTGTGGGAGAACAATGACTTGCTTCATAGAAACCAAGGAAATATCACTTGTGCTCTGCATACGGTCATACTTAGTAAATTCTGTTCCAATGCAAAAAATGATAATCTTTGGAGACTGAAGAACTGAAGGTGCTACCTGCACTGATGTATCCTTTCATTTCATTTTTCTAAGAGTGTTTTTTAGATCTGACATTAATTGTTATGAGGCTGAGTGTTCCTCTGCCTGGAAGCTGATGCTCCTCCACTGATTCTTTCTCCATTATGAAAAAAAATATCTGAGCTATTTCTCTGTTGACAGAACAACCAGCATCTGGTCACTTTGAAGGCTCCTTTTGTCTATATTGTTCCACATCAGTATGCACATTCTCACATTATCTGTGTCTTAGTTTCCCTTTTGTGCTTATTTTTTCTTTGAAATACATATTTCTTTGCAATGAACAATTCCATTGGGGGAAGACGCACACTGCTACTGCTTAACTCTCAGCATATGGAATAATTTTCTTAATCACCAATTTAGACCTGGCATTTCTCTACTAGTAATCATTTTATTTATGGGTTCAAATATACAATTAGTTGGCAGTCGGAAGTCATTTCCATTAGAGTTTGCAATAGCAACAAATACATACCTTAGGAATGACATCTAAAAGGCTATTTGTACCTCTGACACATTTTAATGAAGAAATAGGCAGACAAGTAGCTCAGTGAACTGCAACACTAACAAAATTTGTATCATCTTAGTGATCTGTACTTCAGTTTAATAGATATGGTACTTAAGATGTTCCAATCAATGTTTATTTGTAGCAGCGTTTGATGTGACATCATAGAATCACAGAAACGCTAGGTTGGAAAGGACCTACGAGATCATCTAGTCCAACCATCAAATCGACAACAGTGAAACCTGACAAAGTCAAAACTTGAATGCAGCCTCATCCTAGGCAAGGTCTGTTAAAGGCTTCACTGCTGTGCCCAACCTCACATCCCTACACCCACAGCCTTTGCAAACTCTATATCCTTTCCTCCGATTGTTGTTCACCATCAGGTTTAAAAGTTACAGGGAGCCCATCATGATAATACAGTGTGTATCTCAAAAGCATATCTTGCCAAAGCATTTTGAGATCTCTGCATTTTTCTGAGGGGACACCAAGATTTTACGCAGATACTAGCAATCTCCAAGCCACTACGTATTTTCAGTTATTTCAGATTTCCTGTTCTCAGCCTCAAGAGAGAAGTG
Organism: Penelope pileata; assembly: GCA_013396635.1. Classification (NCBI taxonomy): domain Eukaryota; kingdom Metazoa; phylum Chordata; class Aves; order Galliformes; family Cracidae; genus Penelope; species Penelope pileata. The sequence continues at coordinate 241,387 of WBMW01005462.1, forward strand.
ACTGCCTTCCTTCTTTGCAACCAAGCAGGGCAGAAGCTATGACTGCCAAGTTCTTAACAGATAAAAAAAAAATTTCCTTTCCACCTTCAGAGACCGACCACACTTCAAGTCTGCCAAATTTTCATCTCTACTTAGTTGTGCAGCTTGTATTCTCAGACTTTCAGATTTTTTGGAAGGTTCAACATGCTCCTCTGTGCAAAAAACATGGTGTGTCCACACCATGCGATGATCAGATGCCAACTTTGGCTGCTAAAGGTATTGTGCCAAGCTCTTTCCTCAGATTGCCTCTTGTCTCTCTGAATTGCATCCCTCAATGTGGGGAGAACGTTCAGTTTAGAACATTTGTCACAAGAGCATTTAAACAGAGAAAGTATCAGCTGCCAATGCCTTTGAAAGCAACTGCCCTTTCAGACTCCGAGATATTAAAATTCACCTCATCAGTTTCCTCACTGGAGATAGAATTCAACCCTGAGCAATGGTACAACAGAAGACATAGACATCACTTCAGTGTTCTGCAGGCCAAGGGCTGCTCTGAAAGTAAGGCCTCCTGTTTTATTATGTTGGCCCATGATGTCAGAGGAAGATGTCGGTGGTATGGCAGTAGAGATTGAACCTTCCCACCAATATTCCATTACACCTTCTTGCTGTGCGAAAAGATGGAGCAGAGGGGCAGTCTGACAAAATGGCATCTGACATGGGAGTGTGGATTAAGCAAAGGTGTGGAATTGAACTCCTCCACGCACAAAAAACTGCACACACTGACATTCATGGACACTTGCCGAACATTGATGGAGACCAAACAGTGGATGTGAACACAGCGAGGTGGTGGGTGGTGCTTTTCAGCAGTGGCGGCAGTGATGTGAAAGACAAGCCACGTTCCGGACAGTCATACACAGTTGTCACATCAGAGAATAAAGAGGGTCTTGATCAGCTCATCCACGTGAATTGGTGGATTACAACCAGGGAACTGTGTATGGAGCTGAATATTGGTTTCAATGCATTGGTAACAATGGTGAAAATGCTGGAATATTGCAAAGTTTGCGCCAAGTAGGTGCCATGAGTGCTCGCACAGAAACAGAAAGAACATTGTATTTAAGTTTGTCAGGACGTACTGAACCAGTACAAGACTGAAGGTGACAGATTCCTGGATTGCATCATTACTGGTAATGAGATGTGGTGTCACCGGAGTTAAAATGGCAGTCCAAGGAGTGGTGACGTGAATTTCACCATCTAAGAAAAAGTCCAACACACAGCTCTCAGTGGGTAAAGTGATGTGCAATGTCATTTGGGATGGGAAAGGGGTGATTCTTCTGGATTTCCTGGAACCTGGACAAACCATCAAACTTGACCACTAAATTATGACTCTGACTAAGCTGAAGGCTCAAACTTCCAGAGTCAGGCCAGAGAAGAAGACAACCTTTCTCTTGCAACATGATAACGCTGGGCCCCATACCGGTCTGAAGCACATTGGAGTACACTGCCAACCTTGTCTGGACTCTCCTACCATATCCACTGGATTTGGTACCATACATTTGGGCCGATGAAAGATGGCCTGTGTAGGCAACATTTTCCTAGCAACGACACTGTCATAGAAGCTCTGAAGCAGTGGGTCACCTTCAGTGATGCAGATTTTTACAAGTGAGGCATGCAGACTCTTGCTCATCACTGGAGAAAATACATAGCTAATAGTGGTGACTATGTTCAGATATAATGTTTTGCAGTTAAGAATTTGCTCTATCAAATAGCGTTACTATGTTCTTTGTAGCTGTTGACATTTCCACAGAAATAAAAAACAGGAGGCATTACTTTCGGAGCACCCTACATGCAACGTGGTTTCTCTCACCTTGACCACATGGGCTATAATGACCATAATTGTTAAAAATAAAACCTGATCAAAATAAAACCACAGACCAATACCAATTAGAAGATATTCTTGGGATACCTTACTGAGCTTCAGCTATTCTAGTTAATATTTTCCACTCTGGAATACAGAGTTATTTTATTAGTAAATTAATGATAGCTGTATCACAGTGTGAGCCAATGCAATTAGTACACACTCAAACCATACTAAGTTCTGCAAATGATAGCTTGAAATTTCCTGGACCAATTAAGAGTGAAAACTAACATCTTCCGAATGCTTCCTGTACTCGCAGAAACTCCAACCCTGCATGCAAACTGATGAAGAGTAGGCTGTAATTAAAAATAAATACATATATATATATAGCTTTAGTAAAAATAAATTAATAATGGACTGGTGATTTTTAAAAGAATGCCCTTAAACAATGCTGCAGAAAGAATGATCCTTCAACAAAGGCACTATTCCTCTTGAAGACATTAATGGGTAGTCACCTCAGGCGCAGCATTGTTTTCATTCAGCAAAGATTTACAAGGACATTTATGAAAGTGTTTGAATAGCTTCTTATTTCATAAAGGACAATCTTGTATTTCTAAAAAACACCGAAGTAAATAAGAGAGAAGAGATACAGTTCTGTATCACTGCAGCTTAGCGTGATCAGGCTTTAACCCGCCTCCAACTACACCTACAGAGTAAACGGATGATAAATACACAGCTTCTGACAGCGAGTAGCCATTGTATTTTTTCAATAGTGGCAGGTGAGATTTACAGGGAATGTACTTTCCTGGAGATTCAAAGGCTTGGCCAAAGTTTTATGTCCGTGCTTCTACTTTTATTAGGTGGCAAAAGCTAAGGGACATCTGAGATGCGTTCAGACATGTTTTAAATCATTCTGCTATTGAAAAAAAAGAGAACAGAAGTACTAGAAAATGCACATGACACGTTACAAATCTCTGGAGGTGCTCTGTTTATGAGACAGAGGAAGGACCCTGTGAACGCTGACAATTTTAAAAAGTTTCTATTTTGAGCAACAGTGAAATCTGGGCTATCTTCAGATAAGTATGATTCCTCAATAGAGCATAATCATGGGCTGCGTAACTTACAGCCATGAATATCTTATCTGGAGGAAAGATTCTCCACTGTAATGGGGATACTGCTAACAGATTACAAAGGTGAATCTGCAGAGTTTTCATTGTCTGTCACTTCCCTTCCCCTCCCATTGCTCTTGTCCACAGCTTTACAGGGACCACAGGATAACACTGAAATTGGAGGCAATGCCTTTCATAACATTACTTCCAAATTGTAAATATGAGTGAAAAAAACCAACACCCTTTCTCAGACAAGATGTCACATAGCCTTCCTGGAAGACAAGCAGCCTGAAAACAAACATACAAGAATATAAACACAGATAATGCTTTACCAAACACCCAGGATCTGTCAGATGAAATGGGATTATGGCTTTCCATCGCTTTGAGGTGATTTGTTATTCACTATGAAGATCACTATGGCATTTTGTGCTCAATTTACTTTGTACTGATGATTTGTTCCCTACTTGCCTCTTGTAATTCTCTCTTCCAGACCAATGTTATCAAGTGGATGTCAGTTAGGAATATAGGTCCATTAACACAACATTACTAAACCAAAAGAAACGCAGAGGTAGGGATAATTTTTCTTTTTAAGTTCCCTGAAAACATTATGTTCTATAGCCAGAACTCTTGTGCTGTGTGATTTACCAGCATGATTCTCAATTAATCTGCAGCTGTGGCATCACAGTATGCCAACGCATATCGCATCAGCTTGTGACAAAACAAAAGAAAAACCAAACCAAACAAACCTGGCCTCCAGCCAGGGGAAAAAAAACAAAAACAAAAACAAAAAAATCAAAAAAACACAACCTAGGCAGAAGGAAGCGATGTTCGCTGTTTATAATTTAATCATGGTACTTTAGGACTGAAAAAAGAAAAAAAAAAAGGCAGTTTAGCAAAGGTTTTAATGCAAATGGAGAAATCAAAGGTGTTTTTCTGTCACTCCTCCTTTTTAGCTTAAGTGAGGACTTTAAGCCCAAATAACAAAAAATACTTCTGAAACTGAAGTTCCCTTTATACTTCCAGATGAAATATTTGTAGCGCAGTAATTAGCTTGCAACAGGTAGCTTTCCATTAGTAGCCAGATGTTATTTTGAAAGCAAAGTAAAAATACACCAATGTACTCAGGGATGCTCACTATAAGAATCTGAAGTCACATAACTGCATATAAGAGAAAAAAATTCTTCTCCTATTAATTATCTTAAAATTCATTTTACTCACTAAGCCGAAAGTCCATGGCATTATGTATCATACTTCTGGCTAACTAAATGCCAGTTCCATGACAAGAAGCAATATTAACAAACTGAGAAAGAATGAGGTAGCTATGGGGTAACTGGGATATCAGCTGCTCTGTGAAGCCTGTCACTGGTGACACGCAGGGCTGAAGCTCCAGGTTTGACTCCCAGAGCCATACTAAATTTGCTGGCTCTGCAGCTGTAGAAATACTTCCTGTGAACAAGCCCACTACATGGAATTCATTGTGACAATAAAATTGGATTTCCACATCGTTTTTACATAGCCCCATTTCAGCAAAAGAATTCTGTGCTAATTTCCCAGTTTTTTTTGCAGCACATTTAAATAATATTCAATTTTGATGGTTTGAAGTGGCTAAAATCAACAACTTTCCAAGGGGCTGCTTATTATAAGGTACTATAAATGACTAACAAAAAGACACATCTCAAAGCAAAGTTTAAGAAACATACGTGTTTTAGACTTAACACTGTTACTTAATACTGTTAGAAATGACATCGTACCAGTTCATCTATGAAAACAAAAAAATAGCTACCAATTTGTGATGCCACAGGATTATTATGAAGTAATCTTAATTATTCTTAAGTAAGCTTAATTATTCTTAAAAGATGAGTGAATCACTGTCTTATAGGATTCAGACATCAACTTTCTTCATGTGGACAATTTTCCAACTACTATGCAATTGCTTTGCAGTATTTAAAATAAATCTTCACCTTGAAATAAAAATGATTTATAAAAATATCAAACATATCCAATATTTTATTACATATGACGATAAATATTTACAGTCTTCTGAAAATAATGTACTTTGGATCAAGTGATTAATCCCTCGTAGTCCTGTGCTCCCTCTGAAAGGGATAAAGGAGCTAAGAGACATGGCAAAAATTTGGGAATCAAAGGAAGCCTAAGGTGGACCAGCATTTACAAAGCAACAACAACAAAACATACAGCAAGTGAAAGATTTGGGTATTCAGAAGCAGAATCAAGCACTCCAACGTACCATCCTTCTTTGGCCTTACTGTAAAACTTGAAGTTGAAAAACTCGACTTGCATGTCTTGAGCATTTATGGCTCCCACAGGCTGCCAGCTGTCACGCTGGTAAGACAGAGCCTTCTGCCTGCAGAGCAGCACCCAGTTCTGGAGCAAGGCAAGGTGCCACGCTGCCAGCAGAGGGAAGGCAGGACAGCAGCAAGGCGCTGCCAGCTGGTGCAGCTCTCCAGCACCAACTTCCTAGTGCCAGACGTCTGCCTACCAGGCCAATAGGATGCAAATTCAGATGGATTGAGAGCATGGCAACTTTTTGTACATGAAGGGAAACCCCAAGGATGGGAGGCAAACGGGGCCTAGTACTGAAAACAGGAGGTGGGTGGAAGCCACGCACATGGGAGGTGATCAGACACCAAAGAGCTGGGATTGCAGAGCCTTGCAGGAAGAAGCACGCAGGAACGGGAAGGAAGGCAGAGAAGAGGAGGACAGCATCTGTCCAGAAGCTCAATAGTATTTCTCACTTTTCACAGCTTTTCCTGCATTGCATCACAGCAGAATGAAATATCAGTGGCAGGGAAAATCCTATAAGTGCCAGAACACAGAAGATGGCCAGGAGCTACAGGCTAGAAGAGTGGCTCTGCGCTGCGTTTGCCCCCTGTGCCCTTTGCTGAATACCAAAAGCAAACAACAATCACTGAAAGCGCCTGCAGCAAGGACATTCCTGCCCGGGTACTGCTGCTGAAGCGTGACACCCTCTTGGCAGGCACAGGACCAGCCTACCACAGAAAACTCTTCCCTCCAAAAAGCCTCCCCCTGGACTCACCATGGCAACACCACTGCATGCTCCTGGCTGCGGCCTCCCTCCTCACAGAAACCCAGCTGACAAAGAGTCAGGTTTCTGTTTTGCACTTGCCATCATGCATTTCACAGGCCTCTTCTCTTTGATCAGTGTCCTCTACCACAGCACCCAGGAGTCCACACAGATTGTGGCACCACGGCCTTTAACAAAAGACAGCTTCAGAAGTGCTGTGCCAATGGAGCTGCCAAGCTCAGAGAGACCTGATCTGAAGGAGAGGAGGCCACAGAAGAGGCAGCAGGGCAGCCTAGCAGCTGCACACAGGGACATCAGGAAGCTTCAGAAGTAGCAGAGAGAAGCGCAGCAGAAGTGTCCTTGCTGCACGCACAGTCCCTGACCTAGAAACCACACCTCATAAACACTTTGTTTCCTGTGCTAAGTCACTGTTCAAAGGCAATCCAAACTTTGACTGTTTATCCTTCCACTGTTTGACCTTGTTTGCAACAGATCTTCCATTCTGGGGTCCTCTTTTTAATTTTAGCAGCACCACACCTATTCAACCTCAGATCCCAATCTCTTCTCCCAAGATTCTCCCCCAGCCCCTGGACATAATGGAGTGCTCCAAATGCTTTGTATGCCCTGTCTTCATCAAGGAGGTGCTCCTGGTCTGAGCACTCAGCACTCACAACTAATGTCAACTGCCTGCATGACCCTACAAAGCTGCTAGGCTTCCCACAGTGACCTTCAGGGGCCAGGGGCAGAGACAGGTATCAGCCTGTGCACTGAGGCAATACTTCAGCTTTCTCCAGTGGTGTCAGGGTTCCCCTGGTACGAGGGAGATGCACATCCTTTGCATTCTTTGCGGAGCTGAGAGGACAAGTTCATTCCTCCTGTGTAATTGCCAGTTCTTCTTTGCCACTTGAGTGAGGTTGAGGACAAAGATACTCATCTGTAGCCTTGAAAATCAAGAAACACTCTTTACAGCGTGAACACTCGGCACGTTCTGAGCTCTACACACCCAGAGCAACTGTCTTGCTTTTAAAGAGCAGCACTTTTTCCAATTGATAAAGTTTCAGGCCCAGGTTGGAGAGGGTCCAGAGTAAACATGGACCTCCCATTTACAAACCACCCCTCCCAGAACACAGGCAACTTTACTTTTTCAAAGCTTTAAAAAATTTTGTAGAGAAATCACATCCTTTTACAGAAGAGGGCTTGTTTTCATCGGTCCCTTGATGAAAGGGACAAGTGCTATCAGGCACTCCCAGACACAGTGCTGTCAACTTCCAAAGGATGATGTCAACTGACCTCATAAACACTACTGGTGTCATAGCCATGTTCCTGTACTGTAGGTCAGAATCAACAGCCCAGAACCTGAGGCACACTGCTTCCTCTTCAAGGTAGCTACAAAAATCTCAGGCTGGCAAAGCAGCCAGATTTTATGAGCTTGGACTTGATTCACGTTTAACATGAATAAAATGCCAATAATCGAGTTAAGTAAGACTAAATCTTCAGTCCTAACTTCTAATTCCACATACAAAGCAAAAAGGCAAAAGAATACCTGTTCTGTGATCTGTACTGGCTTTAAGGAAATCCTTCCCCTCTCTTAAGTAATAGCACTCTCCAAATTTTAGCAGCGCTCATGTAAATATCCCATCAAGTAAGCTTATCTCTGCTGTTATTACTTGATGGTTTACATGAATAAAGTAATACCTTTGTTTGTAAGGAAAATAAATGATGCAACTGCCCAGAAAAAAAATTATTACTCTTGTTTAGTTTTCAAACACAAGTTACTACTCAGTAAGTTAACTGATATTTACATATGTCTGAGTAGTCCCTCTGGATACATGTTTTGCGGAATTGTATTTCAGAAGCAGAATTTCACATTTACTGTGAGTTGTAGTGCAGAAGTTTAGGTGGCTAGTTTTTATGAGAGAAAGCACTATCTTTTTAAGACCAAGAGGGACTGTCAAGTAAAACTACAGACCAAAGAAGTCTACACAGCTACTGCTGTCAAGTTTGGAAGATTATTTTTAGCTAAGACAGCATGACAGGAACACACCCAGTCACAATTTAAACTTCAAAGTGATGAAGAATTCATCCTGCCCCTATCTGAAGTTATGCTAGGAAGGAAGATGTTCTGCAAGCTATTATTTTGCACCTTCTACAATAGGTAGCACTTAGGGTAGAACGATGTTCATGCATTTCATTCCTTAGTGAAACATTAATAAAAAAAATACAAGTTAAAAAAATACAGTGAATAAACAGCACAAAGTGAATTTAGTTTACACCATAGGGAAATTTTAGAATTCTGTTCACAGTATGTTGATTCACCTAGGAGATGAGAAACCAAGTGGGCTTTATCCTTAGTTGTGTAAACATTCCTGAATGTAATAACCATTTCAGAGCTCAGAAAAGAGAGAGGTGATGTCTGCTTTAAAAAAAGAAAGAAGAAACATTTCCATTCTGAGTCAGAAATGTGAAAGCTTCAATTCAGGAGGAGTTTTCTCTTTTCAAAAGAAAAGACATAGAAGCAAATGGCTTCCAAGTACAACTTGTGTAACTTTTTGTTTCTGATGTGTAATGTCAGCTGCAGAAAAAAAATGAAAAAAATGAAATCAATGAAATCAGACTTTGTCCAAAGTCCTTCAACTACATTTGCCTTCTCTCTTCTCCATCAAATGTGGAAACACGTGCAATCAGTGATTAAAGATAGTGTTGTAATAGATACATAATGTGAACTGTGGCCTATAAAAAAGAACAGTGAAATCTTAAACCTCCCCCTATCATGATTCAGGCACACAATAGATACAGGACTTGAACAATTTACATATATCTTCAGGGAGTACACAGAAATTTACAGCCCTCCTGCCCTACACCAATAGGGAAAACAAATACCTATTTGGTCTGCAATATGAAAAAGGCCATTAAGAAACTAAAATTTAGACATGCCAACATTATGTTTGATTCCTACCACATCACTCTGCTGCTGTGGGGAGATATGCACTGTCTCCTTCATCAGAAGTACAGGCATTTGTGGCAGAAGCAGAAGAAGCCTGAGAGCTGGCCCAAGATTCTCTCCGAGCACTGACTGCTTTTGAGGCCGGTTTGCAAAAGGCTGACAGCATCTATCTACACCGAGCAGAGCAGCGCAGAGGTTGGCGTGGCATGCATCCAGCTTTCCTCGGTTTTCCCCACCCCAATGACGGCAATGGGGGGGAACAGTGGGGAAGGATCAACACAACACAGAGCTGGACTGATGGGACAGTCCTTCGTGACGAGTCTGGCATAATGTTCAAGTCCGTATCCCAAGCACAGCAGAACAAAATTGACCTTCACAGCTCATTTCTGCTATCCAAATCAGTGTCTTTGTGTAGCTCTGCCCTTCTGAAAAGCCATCTTCACATATTACTCACTAACATCCTGTGTTCCAGTTTCATTCAGTATAATCATGATCTGTGTTCACAGGGTTTCCTTACTTACAGAGGTGTTGTGAAGATAACCATCACAAGAAAGCCTGTTACTTCCCCAGAGAGAACCAGAGGATATTTTGCAAGCAAAACAAGAAATATTCTTCAGGGCATGACTGGGAAAGAGCGCACTGTATATGAAATAGGAGGCCGCATGTGGAATGCAAGGATTAAAGCTCAACGTAAACAGTTGCTTCATTCACTACTGCTCAGTGATTTAGACAGATGTTTTGCCCCAGCCATGCAAAGGATAGTAACCTTTCTTCATATATCCATACAAATATGACTACACTAAACATGTGTTATTGCAGTGTCTTTCACTGGAAGGAAATGGCATTATTTATACAGTCTAAAGCTGTTACAGCTACTGAACTACAGAATTTTGTGATTAACTTCTTTAAGTATTTTCTCTTATACTCTGAACACCCAAAACTTTCATAAAGCAATAGAAATTTCAGCCATGCAAGAACTGCCAACTTTGCCCTTGGAGAAAAGACTTTAAAAAGAAAAAAAGTTTTAAAAGTAAGTAAATTATCTTTCTCCAAAAAGAAAACAACTTTTTCTTGATGAAAATGGGAGTGATTCGAGAACGGACAGAATCTTCCCTATTTGATCAATGCAGCAAAGATAAAACACCAGAAATACTTACAATTCCTAAGGCAAGTTCTTTCTACATCTGCTTTAGGCTATTTTGGCTGTAGCATTTATATACTCTAATTATTTTGTGCATTAAATACCATAAATATCCCTGTTGATTTGTGATCTATTTGTGGGTTTCAACATACAGCTGCACTTCACTTGATTGAGAGAACATTCTGCAAGCAGGACTTGTACACCAATGCACTTCATGGGCAATCATTATCATTTGTGGATAAAACAGGGATGCTAACAGTTTTCCTCTGTGCCATAGTTCAATTACGTGTTTGTGTACGTATACACAAGCTTACCTCTGTAGGAGAGAGGAAGAACATTTACATACGAATCACTTCAAAACCAAATGAACAATCCTTTGGCTTCATGAGGAAGGAACTTTGCAGTCCCTTTGCAAAATGCAAAGCATCTTTTCAAGTAAAAAAAAATTAGCAATTACTCCAGAGAACTTTTTTCTTGAAGACAAAACACAAGATTAATAAAAACACTTTCCTTAAGAGTAAGCCCTCTCTCCAAATTAGTTTGGCCTACTGTATACATAGCACAGCACCAAGCATTTCTACATTTTGTGTTTGCCTTTAGGGTTCTGTCGATAGCTGCATCTGCACAAGGTATTTTCTTTGACTGACAGGCACATAATGCATGTTGTTTAGCACATCAGAAAGAGAAGTATTAGTACTGAAGGGTAAGACAGATCATAAAAAGACAATCATGCAAGTTACATTCACCTACCTGTACTAGTGCGATATGTGCCTGTGTGTGCTGGTTGCAGAGGGTCCCCCTGACTCTGGCTGAGACTCCTCATAGGGGGCTTCTGATAAACTCTGTCTTCGTAAATAGGATCTATATGATGTTCTGGAGACTGTAGTGCCCTTAACTCGGAGCCAAGGTGGCTGTGCTGGCTGCTGTAAGATGCGCGAGACCCAGCTGCAAATAGATTCATAAGAGATATTTAAGACAGAGGAAAAACAAATGACAAATACAAAATGCGACTTTCTGAAAAGTTTACTTGAAAGTAGCAGTTCAAAAACAGGAAAAAGTTTCCAACATACAAAGAGAAACAGCATGCAATGGCAGCAGCAGCTCACTTGAGTTGCATCATCCAGCTGCCTACATCTGCTGCAAAGCCTCTTTTCTTTCATGGAAACTATCTCCATTTTGGAGAGAGACATATCCTGAAAGGCCGCTAAAAATCTTCCAGAGATGTGGGGTGGGGGATAGTTGTGAGATCCAGGAATGCCCTAAGCCCAAAGGCAACCACAGAAGAGTCAGGAATGGAGGAGGAGGAGAAGCAGAGTCAGCAATGGCTTCATATGTTATACCCGTATCTTAAGATCCAAAAGCAGAATAAGTTAAAGTTGATGAACAGATGTAGTTATATGAAGGCTGATCTTTTTGCTGCTTCACTGGATGTACAACAGAATGCTTGAGCCTTATCAGCATTTTGTCCTCTACCATTTAAAAAAACTTACTGCTAAGACTTTCTACAACTTAAATCCTCTGAGGAAGAATAAATTAAACATACCATCTGGAAAAAACCTTGTAAGGATACAACTTTTTTTTCCCCTCTAAGAAAAAGATCAACTGGAATTACATTAAAATATTTTCATTTTCCACTATTAACAATATTATTTTCTATCATGATATTAAAAAAACGACTTGTGTATTTCTAGCTGTGATTATTCATCTTGTCACTTGAATTGCTTCATCACACTATGAGCTTTGGTACTTCAGTTTCGTAGTCTGTGTGTAAGATTCCCAAGGATAGTCATGGGGAAGGCATACAAACATTACACAATTTGAAGGCAAGTAGGCAACTATGTAAGCAGCAGTTGACAAAGCAGGGTCTACACCACCACGTAGTAACATGCTATTTAAAAGCGTAGAAAAGCAATCCTCAGAGATGCAACTACCACATCCCTTGCTGATGCTTCTGTGAGATTAAAACCCTGGATACAGGCTTCTACTAGTTCAGCTCAGGCTGCTCAGACATGCAGCCACTCCTGCTGGAAATCACTACCACATTCATTATATTGACAGTGTTTTTGTTGCACACGCACTAAATATTTCTAAAATGCAAAGATACAAAGTGATATGAGGTACCAACACAGCACAGAAATGAGAAAGATGCACACAATTACTTAAACCTTAATAAAAATTGTCTGGAGGAAAATAATTACTTCCATTTTCTTCTTTCTAACCAGCTCATGCCACATTCAGGTTTACTTCCACACTTTTCAACACACATGCATGTTTTAAGTGGAATATTCTATTTGCATATTTTTCCCTTCAGACATTTTTCAGACTGAATTGCCCTTAGCATACTACTCAAAGTAATTCTGTTGTTCTCCATACTGGAAAGTTTGCCAAGAATCTCGAAGATATATTTTACCTAGAACTACTGCAATGATCCAGGAAGTTGATATTACTCTTAAAGGATTAAATTCTTTGTGGTCCACGCTTTCAAATGCTCTTTAGCCCTGCACCTTTGTGAGTGATTCTCAGAACAGCTCCAGCAAAGTCTAGCATCCTTCCGAGCAGCCCAAAATACATTCCATTATGATAACATTCAAAGTTTTGCATGAGCCACTTCCGCTGTGTACTTGGTTCAATCTAAATTTACAGAATACGTATAGGAAAAAACTGAGGGCAACATTTTGGAGGTTCAACAGTGCATCAACAAAACAGATTTGCTACAGAATAAAGGATTACACTTCCTTCTACAGGTAGAGCAGGCCTTTTGTCCATTTACAAATTGCTCTTTGCAGCAACAGATTTTCCTTATAATCCTGCTTCCAGTGAACTGAAAGATTTTTTTTACCGTGGAATTTCGTGGCAGTATAACCCAAATATTAACATGTTCCCGAACATTATGCTAGTCTTCTGGTGAGGTAGGCTTATTTCATCCTCCTTCATACTCCACCAATAGTCAAGAATCTGCAAGTGCTAAATGCCAGTCTATTTTAAAAACCACTGTGGTTTATTTGCATATTGCACATGCTATTAGGACAAGAACATCATTGGACTAAATAGTAAAAATACGTACAACCAGAGAAACTTCTTGACCAGAACACATTATACCTCAAGCAAATGAGACAAAGAAGATGGGATAAAAAGAAAATCAACATAACTTGCCCATTCTCCCGACAGCATTTCAGGAAGACAAAGATTTCAGCAGATAATTACAATTTTTTGTTCTACAAACGTAACCATTCTCAAATCTCAGAAATTAAGGCCATCAGAATATGAACCATTTCAGTATTTCTCGCTTCGTACTATGAGACTGTTACTGAAATGGTTGCTTTCATCACCTCGTTGGACAACTTTGTAGATTTTTCCTTAGACATGCTGCTTATCAGCTTCAAAGTAGATATGTTTAAGTATTTTTCATATTAAACATTTGTCAACTCATAGTGAGCGACAAAACCTTCTCTATGGGTAAACACGTACTTTTCAAGGTAAGTCCCTTAAACACATTAAGTTTCAAGCATAAACGAATGCTTTTCTACAGGATTCACTACACAATTTTAATACACAATTTTCAAATAATCAGACAGCAATAGTTAAACACAAAATGCTAACATCCTTTGAAGTTCTTAAATTTTGTTTAAGATAAATAAATAAAAATGATTTTGATGTTCCATCTTTTCTACATTTCTATTAAGTTGTTGTTTCCATACTTAGAATAGCTAGTTCTGTTTTCAAGAAAAAATCTCTTTTCTATTGCACTTACAACCCTTACAACAGATTTTATTGCACATTTTAAGTACTAAAATAACTAACCAACAGCTATTGGGAGAGCAGACACAGTTACGTCTGCTGCCAGTGCCACATCACAGCCAATAAAGATCACATTGATAACTTCCAGAAAAGCTAACATACAATTGCAGTTGAAATCAACTGTAGGTTTGTAGAGTTATAGGTTTTTGTATTAAAGAGAAAAAAGGATGTGTGTGTGATGGATGTCATCCATCTGCGTCCCATCTCATCCATACACTCAGCCCCTCTCTACCACACTGTGCTGCTATCATGGAAGGCATTGGATAGATGGGTTAGGATAATCAATCAAAACCAAGGCTGTGAACTCAGAGAAATTATGTCACTGAGAAAGGGACAGTATAGCATGACCCCTGCCTGCACCTCTGGGTTAGCAGCAAATGGCTACATCCCTTACAGCCCAACGCTGTGAGCTGATCTGTTCTGTTTATTCAAACAACTTGCATTAATGCAGTCTAAAGCTCACAGAGGTCCTGAAAAGCAACAAGGTCACAATGGAAAAGCAGCAATCAATATACTACCAGGAAGTAATAAATGTGGGTTTACTGAGGCCCAGGCACTGCTTACCCCACGCTGTAGTTGTCCAAGCCCAGTTCTCATCAGTCCCCATCCCTGCACGCCACCACTCAGTGTTTCTTGAAACCACAGCAGTGACATGCACCAAGGCCACACACACCTCTCTTACATCACCTGCAAACAGATCCATTCCCTCTCCCCAGCAGCCCACACCACCGAGTGACAGCATTCTGCCCTTGCAGGAGTACAAGGCATCTTGCCCACTCAAGACAGGTCTACATACAAAGTTCAAGGGCAACTGATTAAATCTGCAGTTCTGCAAGCTATTAATTACAGATGATGCATTTACTGTGAGAGTAGACACAGACTTCTTATACTCTCAGTTCTGAGTAAGTGGTTTTTTTTCCCTCCCTTCTAGATTAAAAAAAAAAAGGAAAAAATAATAGTGAGAGGAAGATAACTTATCTGAGGGCTGAAGAAACCACAATTAATTCCAAATAGCCCAATTGTCTAATTTTTAGTTTGAAAACAGGCTGAGGAATTATTTGATTGCAATGCTGGAGATGCATCACCGCAAAAAGTATTGAGAAGACTAAATGGCTCTGAAAGAGATGCAGGAGAAAACACAAACAGACAAGTCAAAAAAAATCAAAACAGTGTACATTTGTTTTTAAAACAGAAATTCATTAACTGTAAGAACAAAGCATGCAAAAAATAGAGTCTCCTCTGCTTTCTGAAGTCGCCAAAATAAGACTGACAGAAAGTGGAATGCCTGTTCTTCTGCATCTCTGTGGAGCTTCTAAAAACAGACTGTGGGCAGGCTCCAGGAGGGGGGGAATGTGAGCCCCCAGTCAGGTGCATCAGATTATGGCAACAGAGAATCTAGAACCAGCCAGGTGTTTTCCACAACTTCCACTGAATGAAGATACCGCATTCTTAGAAGCTTCGCTCTCTTCCTACATCCAAGGGGGACATCAGAAAGAAACTATTGGATTAAAGAGAATCTCCATTCTTTGTCATTAAGAAAAGCCCAACTAGTTGAAGATTCCCATATTAATCAGTGGTGTGGGAAAACGGTTGCTTCTTAGGAAAACATTTGTGGACAAAGTCTCATTTTTCACTAGAAGAAAAATATTGTAACCAGACAATGTAATGAGACAACCATAACATGAGAGAAATACACAAAATAACCCCCAATTGCTTTTGCAGAGGTTGTGTAAACTGCCATGGCAATAAACACAACAGATACATCTAAATGATGCTGGTAGTCTGACAGTATAGGTCAATACAGTAAACTGCTACTTTGGCAGCATTTTTCATTTTAGTAAGCTAGAGCCATTAAAGCTATTCAAATTAATGGACAGAGAGGCATTTATATATGCCTTAGAATGGTTTTTATTTGTGCCCCTTGTGACAGCCTTTAAGAGCCACGCTGCCATGCTGAAGCCCTCAGGAGCCCTATGAATTCACGACACTGTGAACAGCTCTAAGAGCAAGAGCAGGACGTCAGAGTTCATTAGAATTATGAAATACCCAAGTGACAACATCAACGTGGAGGAAACTGTCCAGATTTGACCAGATGAAGTATCCAGCCCTTCATTTTGAAATCTTCCAACACAAAACAGTCATCAATGGCCCTGCTAAGCTGTTTCCTTATGTCTGTGATACAGGAACATCACTAATGAGATATGAGTTGAGGATGAAGCTCAATGTCCAGTATATTACAACAAAAAGCACTTACCAGTAATATGTTTACACTGTTTAACCTAACTTGATTACAACCCCACTCATCTCAACACATTTTATTTCTGGCTACATCAGGCTCCAAGTATCAGACTCAGATTTTGAACACACTACAATGCAATGCACTCAGGAGATTTTCTTAACAAAGAACATTGACCACCCACAACTGCCTTTATAGATTTTTCATTTCAAACGTAATGACAACATCGCTCATTTAATTTGCACTGAGTTTTTCTTAGATTACAAGTCAAAAAACACAAAAAAGCCACCCACGTGATGGTAACATTGTAATAAGACCATCCACTAGCAAAGAGACCGCAGGCACAGAGCCTACAGGAGAAGCACAGCATTTTTTGTGGCTTTGGTATGCCACGTGCTTTTCAGAGGACAGAAAGAAGTGAGGTACAGCTTCATTACAAAAATGCAGCACAAGAGAAAGAGGATATAAACAGCAGTATTTCTGCTCTGAACTCATATTTCATAGACATTAAACTGGTTTAGTTTATTTGTGAAGCAGCAAACACGAAGCCAGGCGCAAAATTAGAGATAACTGATGGAAGAGGAGGGGAAAGAAATCAAACATTTCTAACAATAACTTTGGTAAAACACTGACCTTCTTTGCCAGAAATGTATGCAGAAACCTCTCCAAAGTGCTTGTCTGATAACATGCATCTTCTCCTTATACCATCAGAACGGAACAGTATGATCTACAACAAATGTTACTGTATCTCCATCAAGAAATAAACTCAGAAAGAAGATCTATGACAGTACTACCTGACGATAAGCAAGATACTGAAGGAAAGGTGTCTAAACCAAGTACTGAAAGTGAATGCAAATCGTTGAGAGGTGACAGATGGTTACATTAACCAGTAAGACTTGAGGGGCCATATGGCAGGACCAGCTAATGCATACCTTGGGTGCATCAGTTTGTGTCCCCAGCACAGTGACGATCTGCGCTAACGAACCAAAACAGACTCTGGAGTGAACTCCTTTTAATTCAGGTTCGGCTTTTTCCTATAGTTTTCACACCTGTTTAGCTTTACACACACTCTAAATATACGAATTCAGATCTCAAGGTGTTTTTTTGAGTTGTTTTTCACCCAAATGTTGAAATTAAGATTAAGGAAAAAAAGTTCAGAACTAAACTCATTTTTGTCTTTATACTCTCTTTCCATTCTTCTTATACTACTCTGTCATAACTCAGGACTATTCATATAAATAAATAAAAAAAGAAATGATTAAGTAATCACATGGGATGCCTTTGGACTCGCATCAGATGCTGGATGTCCAGAAATAACATCATGTGTTACTTCTTTAGCCACAGCCCATACTATTTGCTTTGTGATCATAGGTGCTACAACACAGAAGTCTCCAAAACTGCAAGAAAATACTTGCTTCACTTGTTGGTATCTTAGACTGCTTTTCTTCAGGCTTTCTGTTTAAAAGACTGAAGTGCAATATGATGAATGGTCTGGGTTGTTTCTTGTAAACTACCATGGCACTGCCAAACCTATTAGCAGTTTCACAGTTGGAATACTGTCACGTTTGGGAGTATTGTTCACACCCTGGAATTTCCCAGACACAATTTGTCTGCTAACCAGATTACAGGTATTAAGAAAGTCTCCTGAAGGAAGATTGTCTCTGGCTGCTTAACGGATGCTGCAAAACCTGCCTCTGACCTAAGGTTAGTACTTTTCACATTATTGCTAAAAGTAAAGGAAGGAAGCCAAAAAAGGAAAAAAAAAATGTTTTAAGCACAATAAAGTTTACTATGTCTACATAAGAATTTTCAGGATAAATCTTATCCTATTTAAAGAAGTTTTTAAACAAAATGTTGAAATCAATTACATTCTCAAGTGCATTTAAAAGAAAAACAAAATGAAATATTTTCACCAGTTTTCTGTATTTACTGTTCAGTCACGCAATGTGTTTTTGCTGCAAAGTTACGGTTATCAATTCTTTTAATTCTACACCGGTATAAATTCATCAGAAAAAGAAAATAACCCAAACCAAACATTTTTGTTTCCCCAGAAGCATTCTTTTTCCTGCTACCGTCCTCATTCTGTTGAAAAGCATCCACCTGCTTAAAACATTTTATCAAAAATAAATTGTTAGTGGAAGAAGAGTAGTGTGACTGGGAGCAAAGAGATAAGAGGCAAAGATAGCCAGGAAGAAACAGCAGATTAAATGTGACAGAAAAGTTCAGGGAGATAATTCCCATTTCATTTCTGATCTTGGGAACTGTCACTGAAGAAAGGACAAAAAACAAAAACTCCCCTAAACCCACCACTACCACACAGCAACAGCTTGCCTTCATCAAGGCAGAAAGCAAAAGATAATGATCATATATATATTTATATACATGTATATATAAATTATTAACTGAATGATCACACTGGGTGTTTTTTCTCTTAAGGTCTCCCCTCAGCCCTTCCAAATGCACAGGAAGGGAACGAAGCATGGCACATGGGCTGGAAGAGGCAGAGTTCTCCTGGCAGAGCCCCGTTCCTGGCACTCCCCCTTGCCACGCGCTCTGACCAAGGGCCGAGCTCCACACAACGGAGCCATGCCACTGTGCAAGGTGCAGGCAGCCCTGCTCTGTCTCTGCATCTGAAGAGACCTTCAAAGCTGTGCTTGACTTCTGTGCTGACTAGAAAAGATAATTCACTCCTTAATTCAGATTTTGAACTGCAAAAGCCGATGGAGCACCATGAGCTCTATGCCAAGGCAGGTGCTGTGGCAATACACTCAACTCAGCATGTAAAGGGACAGAAATCCTGCAGTACTTGGTGAGGCATACCCCAGTGTAAATATTCAGATAAAAACCATTGCAGGATATTTTGTGCAGCCCGACTGTTAACAATTCTTCAACAGGCACTGCAAACCGGAAGGAAGAGCAGCGGGGCCTGTGACACCCCGGTGCCAGGCCTGACCCCCGCTTTGGCTCTCTGCCTCACAACAGGGCCATGGGTACTTGAGCAACAGCACAGGCCGCATGTCCCCAGTCACCCAGCTCTTTGCTGGGCTGGAGATCACTTCCAGCAGCCAGGGGGATTTGCTGAAAAGGAATTGTTGCCTCCACCAAGGCAAATCAGGCATTATTCTACGATGGCCACCTACGAAAACCTTGCTTGCTGACTGTGTTTAACAATGTGGAAAAGCACAGCCTCTAAAAAACCTAGCAGCTCGTAACCCTTCCCCTGAACCAAGCAGCAGCTCAGCCAGCCTTCAGTGAGTGAGCTCCTCCAGCAGAGCTGGGGATGGGCAGCTCAGTGTGCAGCAGGGAGCCAACACAGAGCAGACACCTAGAGCTTAAGCCTAACAGGGAAGTCTCAAACTGGCACAGAAAACATGTGGATGCACTTTGCAGAAGACTAATTCTGAAAGCGAATACAGTCACTGTGTAACACTTTGGTAAGGTTACCACCAGAAGAGAAAAGTCATTGGGTAATGAAGCATCAAAGTCTGTCCAACTGCAACGCTCCTCCACTGGCCTTTGCTGGGCAACGTGAATTTCTGATCTAATCACACTGGCACTCCTGCCCATTCACAGTTTCAGCAGGTAGTTTTCCTGCTGATGTTGAAAATGCAAAGAACTGTTCCAATGAATCCCAACCATGCCTGCATCTTTAAAAAGTATGCTTTTCTGTTGAATATTGCACATGCTTCTTTGGCAAACGGGACATTCCACACTCTGACACACGCAGTTGAAATCCAAGACACCACATTTGGGGGTTGCTCACAGAAAGAAGAATGTTTGCGACTTATCTTCTGTCATTCCTTCCAGAAAGAGATCGCATATTATTAGATGTGTGAACAATATTAACTTCTGGAGATTTCATCTGCAACACTTTGTACTCAAACTTGCATTTCAGCAAGAGAACGGAAATAAGCATCAGATAGCACTGTTCTTTTATGTAAAGTCATCTTTGACAGAATATTAAGCACTTCCTCCTCCCAGCAGCTTTCTCCTCCTCAGTAAGCATTTCTTAATTCACTAAGACCCTAGGTGTGGGTCTGTGACTCCCCAGGGGAAATGGGTCTATTATCTTTGTCTTTCTTTCAATATCGCTTTCAAAAAAGGGAATATTCTTTGGGTATTTTGTAATATACTACATACTCATCAAGTTTTCATCATCCACTTGAGACTCATTGCATTAAAACTACGAGAGTAAAAATATGCAGGTTTTACTAAATATATCCATCGGAATAAAATGCAACTAAATTCTTTAGTTATGCCTGCAAAATGTTTAGACCACTGATCACCCACTTTAACAATTACGGCTTTTTGTTCAATAGATTATTATAGATTGTTCCCATTACATGTGCACTGAGACCTCTGCTAAAACACTTAAAAGTAATCTCCTCTTATTAAAATCATTATAATCTACAGCAATTCTAAAAGGTTTGCTCTGAATAAAAGAAATGCTGAATGCAGAGACAAAGAAAAGCAATATTGTTGACACTGAGACCAGGAAGGGCTTAAGGACTTAAGAAAAGGTTATTCGGGAGTAATTATTGCACAATTCATATCAAATAAAGTTCTCCATGATGCTTATTAATATGGCAACAAGAAGAGTAAGCATTTAGTATCAAAATCCCAAGAAGTCAGAAAAAATTCTTACATAAATCCTTCTTTAATAAGCAGCAAACAGAAAAGGAAATGGATGGTTACACATTTTTTTTTGCCAGACTTACTTAAAACAAACAAAAAAAGAGGTAAAAAACTAACAAAAAAACAACCACCAAAATCCCAGCAGAGCAGACTTCATAGCCATTAATGTCTCAGATTCAGATTTTCCCATAAAAGCATAGAAAGAAAAGGACAAAGCGGCAAGAGTCCTGTCACTCAATTAAGAGTCCAAGCTACCTAAAAAGAATGGCCCTGACAAATGCTGGAAGGGACAAATGGTGATAGAAGGTCACCAGCAAAAGAAAGGCAGACCTAAGGTAAGAAACACAAGACAGGTGCTCACAGTAGTTAAGAACAACAGTTCGCAACTAACTGTTGGAGGGGTTCAGCTTTGAGGACTTTAACAGCAGTTTCAATGAGAATGACAAGATGCACTGCAGTCCAAAGGTGACAAACACTTGAGGGATTTTGAACTATCCCACAAATAGTTCCTGATTATTCATAGATGCAAATCAACATCATTTGCACATCAAATGGCTGCCTCATCTGCGAAACCAATACTTCTGAGATCATACGACTGGCTGAAGACATTTGCATCAAGTTTAGTTGGATTTCACAAAAGCAGTCTGAAACTTACTGCAGACAGGGAAAAGCAGTAACATGCATCACAATCCTGATACACTTCAGAGAAAAAGAGACTTTGGGATAAGGCAGTAATTCCTGAATTCCCAGACATACAGGAGGGGATCCTAATCAGGACAGGACACAAACTAGATCACTTTGAAGAGAACTGTTCAATTATGTTCAGCATTAGCTTCAGATTCTTGCCAAATGCAGCTTAAGGTACAACAAAGACAAGAATGATATGAACTAGACAAGAACTCCAACTTCAGAATGAAAGAAATGCAAAATTTTGACGAATAAGCATTGAAGCTTGGTCAGAAACCAGAAAAGTACAATCATGACTTGAGAGCTACTCTATCTTTAATGCAGCTACCAGTTTCAACTCTTCAAGGGAAAACTGAAGAGCATTAGATAACACAAAGATCCTGAACACAAACCAAACACATCACAGCTGGTTAGAGAGAGTCCCAAAAGCAAAGCCTGCTGTGTGACAACATGCCACTAGTGCATTACTTCCTGCTTCCTCTCCCTCCATGATCAGATGCTACTTCCCTAAAAAGCCAGCAGGAACTTGGTCTTGCCTTTGAGAAAAGGCTGGAAAATCCTTCATCAAACCACTAATTCATACCAGGATTCCGCAGTAGCCTCCATTTACAAAGTGCAGCTATATAAGCTAGTAGCCTCTCTTAAGCAAAGAAGGAAACACAAAGTCAGTTCTTGTACAACAGTCTTCTTAATGTATTGATCATTCAGACAAATCAGTTTAGAAGAGGTCTGGAAAGAATCTTCCTTGAGCACGGAGAGCCACAGTTGGGTACAGCTCCCCACATAAAATTCTAACCATACCTAACACTCACAATTTTGTTTGTTACATGAGGAGGCCATGAAACACTTTATTGTATTTGTAAGATATGTGTCTGAGACATACTGCAGTCAAGCACGTCACTCAGGTCTTTCCCCACTCTTCAGCCAAACATCCCTAATTTGTAACTAGCTATTAATTGTGCTATTAGCTCAACTCCCTGCCTATTAGGGGCATTTCTTTCTATA
Organism: Penelope pileata; assembly: GCA_013396635.1. Classification (NCBI taxonomy): domain Eukaryota; kingdom Metazoa; phylum Chordata; class Aves; order Galliformes; family Cracidae; genus Penelope; species Penelope pileata. The sequence continues at coordinate 263,822 of WBMW01005462.1, forward strand.
CAGGATTTGTCTTTCTCTCTTCAGAAAACACTTCCTCACATCACATTATCCAGAAGTTTCCTTGGCATATTCCTGGGTTTTGTGTCAAGATAATGAATTGAAAAAAATATTTTTCAAGCGGCCAAAAGAGTTCTTCTTGTGGAATGTTATTACAATACATCCTTCCTTTCCACTAATTTTATCTTCAAGAAGATGAACTGACAGTTCTCCTTTGACCAGGTCCTTGCCCAACTCCATTCTTGCATGAATATCCATCTTCTCTAGCTTAGCTAAGTATTTCCCAAGAGGCACTACAGCAAATGCATACTCACAGCTCTGATAGGAAGCAGAAAGACATCAGACATAATGTAAGAAAAGGTCAGTGAGCAGGTTATTCTAGCACAGTCTGGTTTTGGTGAACTCACGTTGCAAATTACCCCATTAACCACTTACCTTCCAGTCTTGTATTATTCTTTCAATCAGCTTTTTTTGTAACGACCAACAAAGCACTGCCATTAGCTGGTCTACAGTTGTTCTTTCACTTTGTCCTCCTTTTCTTTAGTGCATATTAGCTCCCAGCACATCAAGGGCTGTCTCCCTCCACCTCCTCTGCCTCCCCTTCCTCCAAAAACTATTTGAAAGAATCCAATTCACCCTCCTTTGCAAATCACGCTGCCAGGACTTCAGTACAAAGCCTTTGAAGAGCTTCTGGCACCTTTTGGTGAGCAGACTTAAACCTATCTGCATCCTTGCTGAACTGCAGGGTTCCGGGACGGTGGGCAGTGAGGGAATGACCCTACAGAGAGGGTTCCTTTTACTTTCTTGTCACAGGAAACCTGCCCCAGCATCAGCGGGCCAGAGCTCGTTTTCCCATCCTTGCTTTCCTCTCAGGCAGCACTGTTTAAGCCCATGGATAGCTTCAGTTCTAAGACCAAAAGGTTTTACTGCCCGGAGCAGCACAGCTGGCTATCTGATAAAAGAAATGGGCTCACACCTGGGTAGAAGAGGGAGGGTAAGGGGCCATAAAGCAAGATATAGACATATACTGTGTAAGAGATAGAGAAATATGAGAAAGTGTCTACAAAAACTTCCTCAGATAAATGAGGCTTGCCTGAGATTCACAGCTACTTGCATTCAAACTGATGTGGCACTTTTCTGTTCTTCACTTACATGCTACAAGTTGCTACTTGATGTACTTATTATTAAAATCTATGTCATCCAACTGGCAGTTTTATATGGCATGCCTTATAATTGTAAGATTAGTCATCACTTGGTCCTCCTGATTTCAGCATATTAAATTCTGACTTTTGCTTCTACCCACTTATGATAATATACAGTTCCATGAATTCATTATCATTAGACTATCTCCTCCTGCCCTCCTTAATACCACTTTTATTAAAGACAAAAAGTATTCTGTCTGCTCTGGGTCCGTACCTAGGCAATCTGCAAGTTCAACCTCACTATTGCAGCCAAGTTGTCTCTCGTCTTCCACAGCTGCTCACAGGGAGAATTTGGTCCAATGTAGTTTCTGGCAGCCACCACTGACAAGTCCTGTGAATACTACATCTCAGCATGGGCAGCCACAGACACCTTCCCACCCACGTTTTGGCCTTAAATAAAGGGAACCTTCCTCATTTCCCCAGTTGCAGTCCTCCTACCATAATTAACCACTTTACTTTAGATCAGAGGCACCCGCGCTGCTTTAAAGCTGCTGTGTGCGCAGCAACTTTGGGCACATGGAGAGTACAAGGGACTGATGATTTCTGTCCCTATTTATTGAGACTTTCACAACAAACATTTCCAGGCTATTACTGCACAATGCTTCACAATGGGATTTCCAACCATGAGGAACCTACAGCTTGCACTTGTGTCCTCTTGGCCCAGTGCATAAGCAAGGCAAGGACTCCAACTTGCATCACACAGTACAAGCAATTCCACTGATACCACAAATCCTGAGCATCAGAAACTGGAGTTCCCCTTGCCTAACGCTGCCCATCCCACGTAACAGCACGCCTTTCTACTCCGAGCAAACGAGTCCAAGGCCAAAGAGACTTGGGAGGGCCCTGTCACACACCTGGCAGCTGGAGAGGCAGCCAGCCACACAGGGACATCACTCAGGCCTGGAGGACATAGCAGCAGTCAGAAAGGCACAGGCCAGACTCAGCCCCATCAGCAAGCCCCCAAGAGCCAAGAGTCTGGATCTGTGACAGTTCATAAGAGCCCAACTGTGTCCTGTCACCTCAAGCCTAAAAACAATACAGATGAACATAAGCAAGAAAAGGCTTGATGAATTAAGAACATCGATACTGGATAATGTGCTTTCATATTGCTAAACAAAAGTTCCAAGACGCTAGGTTTCCAAAGCACTGCTCTTCAACTTAATATATTTTGTAGGATTTCAGTAGCCGAGAAAATTGACAAGAGCATTCCAGTTCCATTGATAAAGCAGATCTCTGCTATGGACACAAACTTCACTGCTAGCTTTCTGCCAAGTTCTTCCCATACTTCTTTGCAGTAGGTACACAAGCATAGAATGTTGAAACTCCACTCTGATGCTTAAGAAATTCCTGTGAATGGCTTGCATGCCTATGAACAGCATGTGAATCCAGCATTCTAGCTACTACTGCCGAAGTTCAAAACCAGAGGGCAGAAACTGCATGCCAGGTTGTGCAGTTACAAGCAATGGCAAAGGCCTCAGCACTGATCTGAAGCATCTTCAATGTTGCACTCACCTAAAAATTCAGAAAAAGCCACGGAAACACAGTTTCCCACATTTGGTCAAACTACTGCAATTTTGTACCCCTTGGATCTATATTCAACCATGCTGCAAAGTGGTTTTTTTCACCTTGGAGCCTGTTATTTTGAAGTACTTAGTTTCTTACTCCTTTGAAAGGCCATCAGGAAGATCAGTTAAATGATTTACAATGTCAAGAAAAGAAAGCAAAGGGTAAGGTTATGGCCAGGATGCAAATTTATAGGCGTATTTGTAGTGTTTACTCACACAGGAAGTCAAAGTTCGAGTTCATTAGCTCAAAGACATACCCATACAGACGGAGCCTCCTTACTTGGTTCTTTCAACTATCCCTCTCCTAACTTCCATGTAAGATGGATTTGAAAGATGCAGGAACAAAAACCATGGCAATAATAAGATATTTTGAAGACACCCACATCAAAACTTTTGTTTTACTGCTGAAGACTCTCAACTACAGGTGCCTTGTCCAAGGAGGAACTTGAGTACTCTGGTAAATGTTCCACTTGAAACAACCAATAACATAATTGTCACTGGAGGAATAGGTGGAAGCAGAACTTGTGGCAAGGGAAAAGAAAAGCAAAATGAACATTGAGATTTCTATTTCTATCTGTTGAGAGTCCAGCATCAGCACTTTGCAACCTTCACATAGTAACCTCCGGGTTACAATGAGGAAAAAACCTGGCATCACAAGGATATCAAACTACAACTCTGATTAGCATCTGAAATATTGGATGCCTCAAAATATTCTTCTGCTTTGTTTTCCTGTCTGAAATTGTCTCAAAACAAATAAGACTACAAGGAGGAAAAAAAAAAAATCCTGGGACTGCACTATCTGTCCAAGAACAAAAGGGCATTAGCAATGTTCTCATGCGTAAAGGTTCTGACAGGCAGATATAAGAATTTTCCAGCTAATAAAAACAAACAGAACCTTGAAAAAATCAATAAAAAATATTTTGATTAAAATTAATGAAGCAATTTTGTTCTCCCTATAAAAGAAATACAAGATTCTGTAAAAATAAAAGAAATATATTTAAGGGAAACAGCTGAGTGTCGTTTTTGTTATCATCAATCATATTGATAGCCCAAGTCTCATTGTTTAAGTTAATTGCAGAAAATCCAAAGATCTTTTTTCTTTACTTGTCCAAAGAAAAAAGACTGTTTAATCAGCTCAGCCCTTTGTCTCAGATGGTGATTTAAAAGCACAAGGAACTTTTAATTTTGGGTTGGTATATACATTGTCTTAGCGCTTTGGTTAACGCTTTGCTTACGCCCTTACTATTTGCAATGCTTTGTTCAGAAGCTGAAAAATGATGCATGTGGTGAAGTCCTGCCAACATATGTGTACCTTGGAAATCTGGTTTTGATGCAGTCTAAAAAAAAAACCCTTTTACTTGCATATAAATTCCCTGAAGAGGCTGACTGTAACTCGGGTTAGCGCTAACGCTGATTGTGACGCTAACTCTGCTAAAAGAACTATTTCTTCCCCATGTAGAGAGGCATGAAAGAAGAGGCTGGATGCATGTAGGCTCACGAGCAGCAATATGGCCAATCTAGCAAAAATGCACAGCACGTGTGATTTACTGGAGAATTTGTAACACTTAGCTAGATTTTTTTCTGTTACGATGGCAATGATCTAATGATATATAGATGATCCAGTATTTTCACGCAACTGTGAAAGGAAATCTAAACCCGTGCTAGTGGTACTATTGGTTATCCCATACAGAGTCACACAAGCTGATCTGTTCTGTGCTCGTATGATTACACACCAAAATGCTACAACTAACTTGTCAACACTCACCAGCAAATAGCAATCCTGCCATAAACAGGAAGCCAGGTTCAACACGTTGCATGCAATGAGAAGCACACAGAAGGAGAAAGGGCACAGGGGGAGAGGAGTGAGACAGGACAGATGAAGGAGCAGAAGGAACCAGTTAAGACTGATAAACTTAAAGCTCTTTACACTGTAAAGACTAACAAGGATATTTTTATATTAACTTCTGCCACATTTTTGAAAGTTAGCAGTATTACAATATTGCAATATTAATACTACACGTGCATACAGCTGCATTTTAGTAAGTACAAATTACTTCTCTGTCTGATTTTACAGAGACCTGAAAGAAGATTCTGCTTGCAAACAGGAGATTGAACACTGATTATTCTTACAAGTGCTATCAGAAGTGACTAGGGCATATTTCAGCTCTTGTTCCAACGTTACGTGTCATAATTACACAAAGAATGGCTGCAAAAGATTCTTACCACCCAACGTTACACAACGTGATTCACATCAACACACACTTCTTAAACCTAACTTTCTGGTACAGCTGAGAGAGTATGGCGTAGCCTTCAAACATCTTCGTTTTCCTAGCAGCTTTTAAGAGCTACTTGTAAGAGAGTAATGCCTAGAATCACCTTCCCTTGTCTCAGGTGCCCCCACCTTCCCCTGGATGGACAAAAAGGCAGGAGGGGCTTCGCAACACCACGGCTGCTCCCCACCACATAACCCGAGGCACAAACTACCTCAGGAACATCCTTCCGCTGTTCACTGCCTCCTCTCCTCATGGTCCTAAGCAAACCTCTCAGGACTGTTCATCTGACTGTGGCCAGCAGGAGATGCTCCGGAGAAATGTGCATACTGGGCACCTGTGCAATGCCCAGAAAGGGCCTCCCCATGTTTCTGTTGCCTGCTGCCCTGTGCAGCCCACTCCAGGCAGGGATTGCTGGATTTGGCGCCAGGCAGCACTCAGCAGCTCGGCCCACACGTGGTGCCTGCAAAGGAGGAAGGTATTTACAGACCGTGCTTCTCGAATGCACATCACTCCTTGAACTGTTGGCAGAGCAAGCTTTGGAGCAGCACAGAGCAGACAACTACTGCCAAAACTGCAATTGCAGCTCCTAGCAATGAAGCAGCTAGACCAAAAATAAACACAGCAATGGCACGGTCAGAAGAAGCACCACATACACACAAATGCACACACGTGCACACTTGGCAGGGGTAACAGTTCAAGTACAACTAGACTAAAATCCATTTCTGGGGATGTTTCTAGGGTTACTTGGTTAAACCTGAGTCATTGTCTGCTTTTGCATGTCTTATTTTGAATTCAGGATGCAATCTACAAATTGCCTTTTTAACATTTCAAGTTGTTTTATAACCCAGTTTGTGGGAAATTGTTATTAATGATGCCATCCCTTCAATTAAGCCTTACACAGTTTCAGTTTGGGGCAATCTATGTTTGCATTGAACATTCTCCATTGCAATTTGAAGAAATGTTAACCACATCTGAAGGTCTTCTCTGGGAAACACCTGAGCCTGGCACTGACACCGTTCTGCCTGGTCAGCACCTTGAGACACAGCACTACTCCTGCACCAGACAGCTCCTGCACAAATGTCTAACACCATGCAAAAAAAAATAAAACAAATGCATTTGTATTCCCGGTAATTAGTACAAATATTTTTCTCCCTGGCTATAAAAAAAGATTGCTTTGAGTAACATCATCCCTGCAATGACACATACAGAGCAATGCAACTGTGCATTAATCACTGTAGGCAAACCATTAATCAGTGCAGTGTGGCAACTGCTCCCCACTCCTCCTCCTCTCCCAAAGACAAACTATCTTTGGGCGCAGCGAACAGGCAGCAAAAATCCCATGTACAGAGCATTAGCTTTTCAACATCCACTTGCTCGCTCTCATTCCCAATGGGTTTGATTTCTAATGACACGATTGGAAAAGTCCTGCAACAAGATAACATACCTACAGTTCAAACACAAAACCTGTCCTGGGCAAAAATGCCCATAGAAACAAAGAGACAACACAGTGACGAAGGCTGCCTTAGTGCTATCCCTCCCATCTGATCCTGGCTAACCCTACAGCATACATTAATTTTAAGCCTCTAAGTAGCCCATTGACCTCAGTGCATCCAGCAGAAGTCTAGAAGATTAGTCAAGCACTTAACACTGTTAGCAGATGTGTAACTCCCTGAATGGCTGGGAGGCCACAATGAGCCTGCTACAGAATGTTAATGGAAAATAATGGCAGCCAGTACACAAGAGGGAACCTTTGCAAAAGAATGGATCACGTGACAGCGATCCTTCCAAGGACTACTTGAGAGGCATGTCCCCACTGTGGGAGAAGAAAAAAAACAACCAAAAAAACAAAAAACATAGCATTTACTAAAATACTATTGTCTCCCCCCCCCTTTTTTTTCAAGCAGCAATACTATCTCCATGCATTTGTCACCCAATGCTTACTCTCCTAGTAGGATTTTCCGTTTATAATAAAATGGGACACTGAGATTTTTGCGTACATGAAACACAAACCCCTACGACACAATAACTCAAACTCACGATGTGTGTTACACATAGGCGCAACATTTGGAAAAGTTTGTGGTGTTGTCCAAACCCAGCATCGAGTTCTGATGACCAATCCCTATTTCCTTCTCCCATACCAAGATCCAAAATACGCAGCCCATCTCCAAAATGCATACACCCACAGGGTTTTCTTTGACCCATCAGCTACAAGCAGCTCCTCTCCATAGGTCCCAAAGAGGCAGGGAGGGAGGTGCCTGCGTTACGCAGGACGCAGAAGTCTATCAAGAGCTTTCTTTTAAAAGTAACCTAGGGAAATGAACGACATTTTCTCAACTTTTATTCAAATCGAAGTAGAAAGCCCCATCAGAAGCACATCTACGACCACTAGTTGCCAAACAGCCAAAACCAGTCCAAATCCATGTTGTGGCTGAGGTTTGGGGTAGGACAAACAGCTTCTCCAGCACTGAGGCACTTCAGAGACATGACGGTGGGCCTCCTGCCCTGCAGAACAAGCTCTGCTCCAAGCCACAGCACAGGGTAATGGTGCAACGCTCTAAGAGATGCATTCAAAAAAGAAAAACCCAGTACACTACAAACCCCACTGCTAAAAGTAAACAAGGAGAAATGGGGACTGTGCCTGTTGGAAAGTTACACAAGCAAAGATTTCTCTCCGAGAACAAAGATAAGGACAATCGGGGGAATACTGGCAGTGCATACCCACAGGTGTACGGATTCCACATTTTATCCTCCTCTGTTCCGTTTGCACTGGCGGTTCCCTCCACACCTATTGAGACTCACACAACTCTTGCTATAGCAGGAAGCTGCAAAACTCCCCAAAACACAGTGTCAGGGAGGCGGGGGCGGGGGGGGGCTCTACATTTCCCCTGCACCCTACGAAGGCAGTGCTCAACACTTGTGGTCAGCAGCATCCCTTCTGGATGACTACAGTGGCAAGGAGCTATGCAACTATAACCTCAAAATAAACCACTTTGTCACTTGAGAAGGAGTTAATGAATGTTTGATAACAGGAGTGACCAAACTGCGCTGAGATCTCTGCTCTGGCACCATCCCTTGGCACTTTTCCAAACTTCAAAAACAGTGCTACATTGTAAAACAAACAAACAAAAAGTTTTCCAATCCCTCTTCCCCTTTTAAGTAGGAAAAAATAAAATAATCAGTTCTTAGGAGGAGATGAGCCAAGATTGTATTTTATCCCGTTACTCTGAGCTGTATTTCAGGCATCTCACATAACTGCATCCCCTGCCAACAGCTGCTGGAGGGGAGGGGGGAGAAAGGGGCCGAGGAGGTTTTAACTCTGCTAAGAAAGTTGTGTACCTGGCCGATAACCGCAGCCAAACCTCTTAATGCCTCCTATTTATCTTCCCATCTATTTCTGTCACCCAGGAGAACATACGAGCATGGCAGCTGTTACTATAGCAATGAAACTGGAAATTCGGAGAACACGGAAAGCCACCGCCGAGGGATGCTCGGCGCGGCAGAGACGGCTGAGGAGCAGCGCCGCAGCGCCTCGCTCCTGGGCTCCGTCCGAAGCGNACAGCTCCTGGGAGTGCTTGCCGTACTGCTCGGCGGCGTGAACCAGCCGCTTGGTGGGCGACAGAGTGGCGTAAGTGCCGATGGGGGAGCTCAACTGGTGGATAGGAGAGGAGGAAATGTTAGACTG